>PVKM010004472.1:0-52065 GCA_004027735.1 Carollia perspicillata
AGGGGATAATGGGGGGGGAACCATCAAGGAACGGGTATAAAGGTGGTAGGTTCAAGGGTGGGAGGTGGGGATTGTGGGGCAGGGGGGCATGGTGGGGTGAAAATGGAGACAACTGTACTTGAATGACAATAAAAAGAGAAAAAAAAGAAAAATAGTCTATAGAAAAATAAATAATAAATGCCCACATTCATTGCAACATTATTTACAATAGTCAAGACATGGAAACAACCTAAGTATCCATTGATGGATAGATGCAAAATGCAAATGTTTTATTTATCTATTATCTTTAACATATATATCACATAAAGAAGTTTTAAAAAAAGTTTTTATATGAGCCCTGGATGGTGTAGCTCAGTGGATTAAGCATGGGCTGTGAACCAAAGTGTCGCCAGTTCAATTCCCAGTCAGGGCACATGCCTGGGTTAAGGACCAGGTCCCTGGTGGGAGGTGTGTGAGAGGCAACCACACATTGGCGTTTCCCTGCTTTTCTTTTTACTTCCCTTCCTCTCTCTCTAAAAATAAATAAATAAATAAAAATTTTAATGTTTGTATCTTGCAAAATTAAAAGCTGATGATCCTATGCTGGTCTTTAAAATACTTTTTTAAAAAATGTTGTTTCTTTTTACTGTCACCTGAGGACTTTTTTTTCATTGCTTTTTAGAGAGAGATGGGGGAGGAAGGTGGGGAGAGAAAGAAACATCGATGTGATTGGTTGCCTTCTCATATGTGTCCTGAATGGGGATCAAACAGGCAACCTGGGCACATGCCCTGACTGTGAATCAAACCCACAACCTTTCCGTCTACAGGACGAGTCTCCAACCAACTGGGCCACACTGGCCAGAGCTTTTTTTGAGATGTTATTGCTGAGAAAAACAAGCACATGGGGTCAGTTGACCTGAGGGAAATTGGAGGTTAGGTGAGTACTCTTGGATGTAGTAGAGAAAGTGGACTGAAAGGAAGAAAGCTATTCGGGAAATAAAACTTAGAAGATGAGGCAACCACTTGGCTATGTGAGTCAATGAGGGCAAGTCCAAGAGTACCACTGGTAAAAACAGGAGAGTGGGGCACATGATAGTATTTCGGTAGAGGCAAAGTAGGCAGAGGCTGATAGGGAGCATTATTTTAGTTCGGCGATGTTCTGTGGATGTTCCTGTAGGGAACGTCTCATGGGCAACTGAAGTGTCAGTCTGGAGCTTGGGAGGAAGGATCATTTACTGATAAACAAGAGACATTTATTTTATAGCTACTATGAGTCAAGCACTAAATTGGGAAAAAGATATTTGAGTGTCACTTACATAGACTTTCTTACAATTCTGTTCTTCATTAGGCTCTTGTTACCTAATATAACTCTTTTATCTGTTTTATGGTGCTTCTGAGAGCCTGTAGGTCAAAGATATATTGCAAATATAATGATATTTGAAATGTACAATTGATCTATGAAGTCATAAATGAATACGAAGCTAAGACTGATTTAAAAAAAAACTTTATTAGTGTTAGTTAGCATAGGCTGCAGTAAGTCTCAAGTGTGTAATGGCGCACAGCGCCATAAAGTTTCCATCTTGGTCACAGTTCATCTCTTGATGAGCAAGAGGATAGGCTTCTAGATGGCTCACTGTAGAGACCCAGGCTGAGGGAGGTTCCAACCTCATGAACAACATGTGGTTTCCAAGGTCACTGTCACCTCCAGCTCAGTCAGCATGCACTGAAGATTTCAGGCCTCAAAGTGATAAAAATCACTTCTACTCTCACTCAACCATCTAGCACCCAGTCCTATGCACCCAATCTAACTACAAGGCCAACTGGGAGTCACAGTCAAGCTTTGTGTACAGGAAGGAGAGGAAATAGATTTTATTTAATAATTAACAGCCGGCCACGATTTGCGTTGAATCACCTGCAAAGTTAAATTCTAATATATAAAACACTTAGTCATAAAGAGCATTTTGTGTTTCTTTTTTAAGATTTTATTTATTTATTTTTACAGAGGGGAAGGGAGGGAGAAAGAGAGGGAAAGAAACATCAATGTGTGGTTGCCTCTTGCACGCCCCCTACTAGGGACCTGGCCCACAACCCAGGCATGTACCCTGACTGGGAATCGAACTGGTGACCCTTTGGTTCCCAGGCCAGCGCTCAATCCACTGAGCCACACCAATCATGGCACACTTTGTGTTTCAATGAGCAGAATCTTTAGCACTGTGTCTCTGAAGAGAAGTCATTACCATTTAGAAGAAACTTCTATTCATATAACAGTTAAATCATACATTAACAACTATAAAAATTAAACTAGAAAACAGCTGAATTCCTATATTGTTGTTCCAAGTCCTTGCAAGGGTTTCATCTGCTTTTTCTAGCTACAGAGCAGTCTAAGCTAAGTGACCTGAAATGATGGGGGCAGGAGGAAAGAGGACAAGATCCCAGGATTAATATGTTTTCTAAGCAGATCCTTTATGACCGTTCTCTTTGTTCCCAGGAATATGGGTCTCTTTGATGTGTTTGTGGTTTTTGTATTTCTTTTACCATCACCATTTTTTCCCTTCAAAATTGTCCTTAAAAGTGACTGCCTTCTTTTAAGAATCATTACTTAGGCTGTGACCTCTTGCCTTCTTCCAATAAATTTTTACTACAAATTTCATACCCTTCGGTTTAGTTGTGCACTTGAGCCTGACCTGTGCGCAGAGTGGCAGATAGAAACCCATCAACAGTGATACATCTCTACTCAAGATCTCACAGCACTTGATATCTAGAGATCTCTGCATTTACTCATGAACTATAACATGTAGATTATTCTATCTTTAGTGTATCCCTTAGGATGAAATCTCTTATCATTGTAAATCAAATAGCTCTACTGAGCATCCTTCTCAAAATCTCAAAGTTACTATCAGTTCTGCTTCATTATCATTGACATCAACAATAATATATTGTTTCTTCTGGCCTAGGATTTGGAAAGGGAAGCACCTGAAAGAAAATTAAGGATTCCAGACATTAGCTCTTTTAGGTTGATCCTAAATAGGTGATGTAGTCTTGTCTTGGTCTGTTTGGGCTATAGGAACAAAATACCACAGGTTGGGTGGTTTATAAATTAAAAAAAAACATTTATTTCTCATACTCTGGAGACTGGAAGTCCAGGATAGGTGCTAGCATGGTCAGGTGAAGACCCTTTCAGGTTGCAGACCTTTAGCTATCTCCTTACAGCCACAGGTGGCAAACATGTGGCCCAAGGGCCAAATCTGGCCCTCCACCTTGTTCTGTCTGGCCTGACACCTTATTTCTACCTGGTGGCAGCGCCAACCTCCTCGCCCCTAGTTAAGGAATAGTTACATTTATACAGTCCTAAAATTACTGTGTTTTTTGGACAAGATGCACTTAGGTTTAAGAGGAAAATACGAAAAAATTTTTAAAGTAAAAAATGTGGTAAAATATCTAATAACATAAATAACATAATATTTCACCAATGTAAATGTAAACAGAACTCAACAGCAGCATTAACAACCATTATTCCTCCCAAACTGGGGGGGGGGGGCATGTTTTATAGTCCTAAAAATATGGTACATTCGGCCCTTTGAAGGCAACCTGGAGGGTGATGTGGCCCCCGGTGAAAATGAGTTTGACACTCCTGCTTACCTGGAGGAAAGGCTAGGGAGCTCTGTAGGTCCTCTTTTATAAGGGCCCTCATCTCAGTCATGAGGGCTCACAACCTAATTGCCTCCTGTTAGGTAGAGGTCCCACCTCCTAATACCATCACTTTGGGGATTAGGATCTCAACACACGGATTGGCAGGGGAGGGGATAAAAGCATTCAGACCATATCAAGTCTCTTCCTGTCAAGTAATTGGGAGCAAGGAAGGAGCTAAGATGGGTAATTTGGATCACTAGAAAGCCTCCACAGTACCGTTTAATCAGAACACTTTGGTGGATTTGGGTTTTGGTCACCTACCACCAGAATACTTCCAGGAGCAGGGGCGACAATCCTAAAGTAAGTGGGAGGCAGTGTCACACACCCACTGTAGAAGCTAAAGGGGGCAATCTTTTCTCCCTGATAGTTGGGAAATTTGCAAATGTTTCCATTAAGCGCTTTGAATCTTGAGGGAGCAACATAAAAACCAAGGCTCCTGAGCGATCATTTGCAGCAATGGAGGGGTGCGGAGTCCATAGCTTGAAGAGATGACTTACAAGGTGTGGGGTCCTCTGCAGACTACACCTGGAGCACCGTCTTGGCTGCTCCAGACTGCCCAGCTTTTCCTGTTTCCTACTCCTTTCTTGGACCATGTTCTTTGGTCCTGTGATCATTATAAGAAATTGCATTCTGCTTGCATGGTCAGGGAAAGTTTCTGCTGCTTGCAACCAAGAATTTTGACTGGCACAAACACATACCTCAAATCTCCTATATCTACATATTTCCACTGAAAGTAACTTCCATGTTGCAAAAATTATTTATCAACTGAAAAACTTAGAAAATATTGAGAGAACAAAACAAAACAAAACACTGTAACCCCATGACCCATAAAAAGCTCGAGAAACAGAAAAAATACTTTCTGGTGTATACTCTCCCAGAATTTTTTCCTGGGCACATGAATATATTCTTTCTTTTATTAGCTTTTGTAAAAAGTGCTGCCACACTGTGATCAACATCCTTGTCATTCGCCTGCTGTTCTGCCTCATCCTACAGCACTGCCTCTCCACATGAACATGAACACAGACATGAGCTGCTCCAGCCTGGTGAAAAGTATCTGCCACTATTACTCAAGTTGCCTTTGGATGAATATATGTAGAATTAATATAATTCTCATACACAGAAGGCATATAAAATGATTTTGGGTAAATTCTTGGGACAAAAAAGCAATCCAGCAGAGCAAAGTGTGCATGTATTAATCTACTGGGTAAGAGTCCTCAAACACCTAACTCGGCTATCTCATTTGGTCATGTGTGAGTGAATGCATAATATTTATACTCAAGTTGCTAGGATTCAGAATTTCTAGGAAAAGTTTAGGGTACAGGTATTCTGTCCTGAGGACCTACTATTTCCATTAGAAATACATTTAAAAATTACTAATTTCTCAGAATGCATGAAATTGGTTTCTAATTCAAGAAGAGTTGTAGTATATATTTGAAATTACATAATTACTTCCAGGTACAAATGAGAACTGCTATATCAAAGTACATGATTTGAGAGGGCAATTTTACCATATATAATTAAAATTATAAACACTATTTGCAAATAGTAAATATGTTAAAAGTTCTTAGAAAGTTTGTTCTCATCTCATGCCTTAATAGACTTTACTAACTTTTTCTTCAGAGGTAAACTTCAACCCCATGCAGACTGAAACACATTAGTAGATTCTAAGCTAATTGCATTTCTGTTCTTTCAACCAAGATTGCCTGTAGTTACGGTCTTGTACTATCACTCCACATTCCACTGCCTTTAAAGCATCTTTTTTCCTTTATGGCCATATTTTAATACTAAAAATAGAGCTTATGGCTCTGGTTTTCTTCCTGCTGAGTGGTAAACAAACTACCCTCTTATGGCTACTTCTTTTACCAAATATATTTACGAATTAGAATCACAGAATTTCTAGTGATTTCCAAACAAGTGCACAGGTGATAAGTCTTTTTGTTTTCACCTTTAAGTTGGTTTTAAGATTTTTACTATTACTTTTAAAATCATGTGACTATTTTCCCCTAGAAGTGCTTTTTCTCTACGACCTGCCATTGACAAGGTAACTAACTATTCAATAATTTAAAAGTAAAACCATCTAATGCTTTATTAAGCAAACAAGTAACTTTTTAGATCCTGGGCCTCAACATTTCTTTGCTATTCAAATCAAAACGCTGTAGCAGTCTCACACTTATTACCATGGATTTCAAAGAATAATCTCCATTTCTAAAACCTATTTATAAAGAAAAAGAGAACATAATTAAAGCTGGAGTCTTTCCATATCACTGTCTTTTGGGGTCCAGGCAGCAGAACCATGATGTAGGTGAAAAAATATTACGGCCAGGTTCCAGTGTCTGTGACTCAAACCGAAGACAGAAAGTTGAACTGTGAATACATTAGTTTAACTTATAAAAAGGATGCTATCTAGAGGGTCTCCATTTTTAGAGGTTAAAAGCAAATGAGCTAAAATAGTAGCAGGATGAATGTGGGTTATTTATAAAACAGTACTTTCCAACAGGTATCAAGAGGTTAAGAACACACATTGCTCAAACCTCCTAGAGCACAAGATAGGCTGCTTGTTTGTTCGGGCTGGTTCTTGATGGAAAGTGTTCTGGAAGGCAGGAAGATATCTTTCAGTACTTAAGCCTGTCTTTTTCCTGAGGGGCTCAAGTCTTTGAATTGTCTCATTTATCCCTCTCCTTGTGAATCAAATCCAGTTCCAGAGGTTACAGACTCTTCATCCTTCACAATCTAACTCCCATTGTAGAATCATCACTCACTCTGTTCCCACTCCACATCAAAATTTAGCCAAGATTACTTGATAGGGAGTTTCTTTTCTTACTACATCTTCAGATATGCAATATGCAGAGCCATTCAGAGCACTGATTTGCTACTATGATATGCAATGAAATGTAATTTATAAAACAACTCTGTAAGACAGGGAATATAACAAACAGCAAGGGGTTTTTTTTGGGGGGGTGGTTTTGTTTTGTTTTGATGTTTGGTTAAGTACTGTGGAGAAATGATTGACTTTTAGCTATTTTCCTATTTTGTTTTGATAATAAAATCAAAATCATTAAAATTTCATTTAAAGTAAACTACAAATAAATCTATTTGTAAAAATGAGAGGAAATCTTTTAAAGTATGCTGGAAAGATGGGATGTTAAGTATTCAATTAGTTATATGCATTTTTTGGACATTTCAACATCTGTAATGATTGACACCTGGCAAAGCCTTCTTTTAATTTCTAACACCAGTACAAAAGCTGTTACAAAAATACATAAAGGTAAAGTTCTAAAAATAACTTACACTTAATATTTTGATTTAGTGATCAAGCCATGATTTTTTTCAATCCTAATTTTAATTTGTATCTGTTCACTTTCTTTAATGGAGGTTTGGGCTTCCAAGGCATCTTCTTCAGTCTTTGCACAATTAAAACAAGCTATTTGCTTCTGTTTAGCAGAGGTGGATGAGCAACATCCCTGCATTTGACTGGTTGGCTTTTAAGGCATTACTTCTCTGGAAAGGCACTATCCCATATCACATTGCTAAAGGTGTGGACTTAATTGGGATTAAATATTTAAATGGAAGGATCTGCCATCAGAGAACATAAACTTCAGGACTCCTATATTACATATTGTACACCTCATATTGACTTAATGTTTATGATGGAGAGCTCTGTTTTGGAACAACCTTAAATACATACCCAGAAAGAACGACTCTGGCAAACAGGTAATTTGGGGTCCAATATGTTTTACGAAGGGGGACCCAAACAAAAATGGAATTATCTTCCTGAGAGTGGGCCTGCTGTAGGGTACAGGGTTCCCCTGCTAGTTGGGTGTTCTAGGAACCCATCTGTATCAGTGTACTAGCTGGCATTGTTGTGAGAAGCTGCTTTCGATTTCAGTGAACTTTTTTTTTGAAAACTCTTTCAAAGCGTTTGTCCATTTCATGATGGGTGATTTATGATCACTTGCACCTGCCCACACCATGCTGCGTGTTCAGCAGTTTTCGACCAAAAAACCCGCATGACCCTGATGCCCCTGATGCCCCTATTCACCAGATCTCACCCCAACTGACTATTTTTGTTGTGGTTTTCCTGAATGAAAAAAGTCCTCACAGGGAAACGTTTTGCCAGTGTGGAAGGGGTGAAACAAAAAACAGCAGAAGCACCAAAAGGCATCAAAACTGATAAGTTCAAAAAAGGTCTCGATAGGTGTATTGTATCAAATGGAGGGTATTTTGAAGATGACTGAAGTTTAAACATATAAGAATACATAAATTTTTAATAATTAAATTCTAGTATTTTGAATTCCCCCTCGTATACCAAAGCCAGTATAATTTTAAAAAGAATAAACTCCAGCTACACACACTGACTTCAGTAAGACTGAGGAAGACATGTATCAGTTGAATCAAGTCAAATAAACTAATACTATATATGTCCATATAAAGTAAAACAATGACTTTCCATTTTTATTCCCCATTTCCTAGCTACTCAAAGAATAAACATGATCACTTTTCAAATTGCACTTATTTTATCTGAAAGAATTTATCGAGTAAAATGCTTAGTTGCAGGATTTTACTCCTGTAGTCCATCTGGTTACAATATTAAAGTTACTACACCTCTTTTCCCCAGTGTAAGCACTCTGTATTCGTGTTTTATTTACTTTCTGTCACTTTTTATTTCCTCCTAAACTTTATATGCCTAAGAATGAAACTGTACTGGTGTTATGTAACATTTCAAATTTGCAACATACATATTGATTTATTTCTCCCTTGAACCCACTTCTTTGAAAACACATGTAGCCAAACAGAAAAATTACCTTAAAGTGTATGGGGAGTGTAGACGTGTAGAAATAAAAGCATTGAAAAACAGTGCATGGAAGGGTCAAGATGTATCTGTCCTTGTTGACAACCACCCCCATGATTTATTAACAGCCATAGGCAGCCAACTTAGTACAGGACAAGATCCTAAGCCTGCCCATAGAAGTTGGTAACCCACCAAGAATTAAGGCCTTAAAGTCTCTTACAATTAATGTGATTCGAAAAACCCAAAGCAAGCAAACCGAAAAACCTGATAAAGTGCTGCAAGTAGAACCTCTATGGCAACTCAAATTGAACCATATGACTCAGGTGGACGATTAGACTAAACTGCGCCGTTTTTTCACTAGGTCTATAAAGCCCATAAATTTTTTGGTCCAGAAAACCAGGAGTTAGTAGCACCTTCCTTTTCCACTTTAAAATATTCTATACATCCAGCCAACAGTTCATAATTCACGATCATCGTTCATTTATTGACTAAACAAGATACTGGGTGCCTCTTGGTGATCACTCCTTAAATGACCGCAACTTGAAATGCCCCTCCGTAGAAAAGGTGGAGACCGCGAGGTAAGTCATCCAAAGGTGGACGCAACTTGCTTTTATTTACTTATTTATTCGAGGGACGCCGGCGGCTGCGACTGAACTAGGACGAGGCTGGAAGCGAAAGGAAGCGCGGGTTGTGAACTACACCCGGAGTTGGGATCTCACAAAAACGATGGAGGTCAGCAGCCAAGCACCACCAACTGCGCCCGTCGGACCCCTAAAACGACCAGCCCTCCTCCCCAAACACACAACACCCTATATCCCTCCCCCTCTTCCCAGGCCTTTTATCCGCCCGCCTGGCAGCCGGCAGCTCCTAGACTTCAAGCTGCCTGCCTCCTTCCGCAACCTGGTAGGGCGGCGCGCGCAGGCCTAGGGCGGCCCCGCGACGCCTTCGGTCCGGCCAGGACCCCGACCCGACCCCTCCGGCCGCGCCCCTCCCCCTCGTATAACGCACCTGCGGCCCCGCCCCCGGCCAAACGCTGAGGCGGCGGGCTGGCGAGGCCGGGCGGTTCGGCTCTCGAGGCAGTCACCTTCCCTTCCCCCGCCATTCCTCCCACCCCCCTCGCTCAGCCACGGAGCTGCAACCGCGTTCCTCAGCCGCCCAGAAATCTAAAGAGGTCCGTCGCCGGCACCACAACCAAATGGCTGAGCCTCTCTGGCCGGCTGCGCAGCCCGCCCATTGGCCCCTTCCCCCCCCCGCCGCTGCCACCACTGGCTGTTGCTCTGAGATCCTCAGTGTCGATTGGCTGAAGCTGCTGCCGCTCATCCGCGCGGCCGCAAATCCCGCCTCCACCGTGATCAGGTTTGTGTGCGCCGCGGGTGCTGGGGGCTCGAGAACCGAGCGGAGCTGGTTGAGCCTTCAAAGTCCTAAAACGCGCGGCCGTGGGTTCGGGGTTTATTGATTGAATTCCGCCGGCGCGGGAGCCTCTGCGGAGAGAGAGCGCGAGAGATGGAAATGGACAAACGGATTCATTTAGAGCTGCGGAACAGGACGCCCTCTGATGTGAGCATTTGCCAAAAATATCTCTGTCGGTCCATTCTCCTACTTTGTGTGTGAGTGTGTCTGTGTGTGTGTGCGTTGCGGGGTGAGGCACTTTTTTTTTTTGAGGGGGGGAGCCCGGGAGGTAAGGGTTTGGGGGTCGGACTGCAAATGAATTACAAGGTTGGGGGTTGCAATGCCATCCGAGCATGTTCCGGCTGCCGCCGCCGCTGCCCTTGGTGTGTGACTACCTGTGCGTGTGCTCCCGCGTGTGCGAGTGTGGGTGCGAGTGTGCGTGCAAGTGTGCACCCATCGGGGGCCAGCGGGCGCACGCGTTTGGGTCGGGGAGAATGAGGCAAAATGACCCTCTGAGCTCGCTGCTCCCATGACTCTGTCTGGGGGAAAAGATTAACGAGGGAGGAGGAGGAGAGGGGCTGCCTCCTGGATTTAACAACAACAAAAAAGGAGGTTTATATTTTATAAATGAATACCCCCCTCTAGCCCCCTCCCGCGCCTTCCCCCTCCCTTTCTCTCTCCTTCGCGCACACACAATAAGTTTTGGGCTCCGCGAGTCCGGTTTAGTTTCTGATAAATGTGGGCCGAGGCCCCCAGGAGAGCGCGTGGGGAGGGGGCTGCAGTGGAGTTGGGAATGGCTCGAGTTTAAAGTGCGTCTTCATTTCTTTGCAGTGATGAGGCGAGAGACGGGGGAGCCATATTTGTAACTTTGTAGTGTTCGTGAACGCGCCCTTTCTCTCCCTCCCTCCCTTTCTCTGCCTCCTTCCTCTCCTCCTCTTTCTCCCTCACTCTTTCCACCCCACCTTCGGGCCAGATGCTGATATTTCTTCCTTTCCTTAGGAAGTCAGGATAAATGGGAAGGAGAGAGGGAGGGATTTTCGAACGTGCGAAGGCACCGATAATCCCCGCGCCTCCCCACCTCGAGCGATCGCTATTGCAAGTTACCCAAAGGCTACGTCCCGGTCCCCCCTCGCCCCTGTTCTTTCAGGATGCCAGCTTTCGAACCCTGGTGTCCCCGGCCGGTCTTTCTCTAGGGTGGGCTCCTGGGCAGCCACCTGGCTAATAAATGGGCACAGGAAACTTTGTCAGGACGCGAGCTGTCTGGAGCTGGTGCCCGTGGTGGGTATTGGCTGGGTCCAGATTGATGCGGGCATAGCGAACACGCAGCTCTGGGATGGGAGTTTGCCTTCCCGTCGCTGTTATTGATTGGGCAGCGGCGGGCGTAGGGCCGAAGGAAACTTACACGGCTGGGAACTGGGAGGCTCAGCGGAAGCCCAGCTCAAGGAGGGGGAAGGCCAGAGTGGGTTACTCGAACGCTCGTTTTTTGTTTTTGTTTTGTTTTTTTTTCTGGCTCCCTCTCGCTTTCAAACAGTGTTTTATGCGAGTTGGCGGCTCTGCGGAGGAGAACCTGGGTCTGAGGCAGAGACGCTGGCCGACTCCTTTAGTCGCCCCCGGGGCGGGGGGTGGACCAGGAGAACACCGGAGGGAGGGCCTTCGCTCCACTCTTGGGGGCCAGGGTTCCAGAGTTGGGGGAACACTGTGTGACCTGTCGCCCTTCCAGTTGGTTAAAACCCGAATCCCTGTCTAAGACAGGCCTTGCTTCCTCTTTTCTCTAGTTCCTCCCCCAAACCTGAGTGAGACTTTTGAAAACAAGATCCTTTTTGTGCCTCTCCCCATCATAACGCAGCTGTGGACTGTAGACGTGCCGTGCCTGATGGCGCGCAGGGCGGGGAGGGGGTGGCGGAGAGCGGGGAGGGGTGCCCGGAGGAAAAGGCAAGAGTTGCCTCGAACAATTTGCCGGCGGCTTGCCTTTTTCTGGCCGGTTTCATCCTGGCTCGAACCCCCAGCCGGAGGATTCGGGGGCTGGGTGTGGTGGTGGGGGAGGGGGCCCGAGTCTCGGTCTTCCCGCGTACTTTCCGGAAGCCCCCTGTGCGGAGAGGGAATGGCGCCGAGCCGGGGGCCTGGGTCTCCGCGGGTGGCTGTGTGGGGACTGGGATCACCTGGCCAACCCCATCCACGCTGCTGGCCAACTGGGAGCGAGCTAGAAAGCGGGTCGAACCGGCTCTTTAAACTTCCCCGAGTGTGTGCTGGGGGGAGGGGAGCGCGCCGGGCTGGGGAGTGATTTCTCACGCTTCGCCCCCTCGCCACCCAGGCTCTCTGCCCACGCGCTTGCCCCGGGCCTCAAGGCCAGGTGGGGTTCAAAGTGGAGGGGGCACTTTCTGCACATTTGGGGAGGAGGGGGAGAAAGCTAGCTAATGAGGGACAAAAGAGGTGGGGGAGGAGGAACTATTTTTTTTGACGTTCTTAAGACAAATAGCGCCCAGACAGCGCCTCCTGCTCCCGTGCCCACCGCGCAGCCCTCAGGGGCCCCCACACACCCACCTTCCGAGCCTCTCCCAACTCTGGTCCGGGGGCTGGTGGCCACGCCGCGACGCTGAAATAGGACGAGCAGCCATGTTTCCCGGGTCTCGCGCGGCCCGCCCCTCCCCTCCCCCATAGTGCGGCCGGCGCCGAGCGCGGGCCCAGAATGCGGGCCCCGGGCTCCCTGCAGGCTCCGGTGGGAGGGTGGCTGGGCTTGGTGCGGGCCGGCCAGGGCGTGGGCGCGCTGTTTGGCCCCGTGCGGGCCTTTGGGTGTCCCGAGCTGGTTTGGAGCTCGAGGTATTTTATTTATTATTTCTTTAACAGCCAGGCCCACCCGAGGCCTAGCCCGAAGGGTACCGAAGCGTTATTGGGGGGCAGGGGCAGCCGCCAGGGCCCTGCTTGATTGTGGCACGACTGGCGGGCGCCAGGCTGCCATTTTGTCACCGCGGCTGTTGTCGCTGCGGGGGGTGGGGGGGGCGGGTAGAACCTTGCGCCATCACCCCGACGGCCTGGACGTGAAGGCAGCAGGGGGAGCTGGCCCCCGGACCCTCATATGTGGTTGGGGCCCCTGTGAGTGTTTCCTCCCGGTGCCACCGGCCTGAGGCTTTGCGGGGGCGTAGCGATTGCCCTTGCACTGGGAGGACGACGATCTTTCGTTCCAGCGCTCCCCCTACCCCCGGTGGTGCTCCCTCCCCCATCTTCTCTTCAGTAATTCGCCCTTCCTCCTGCTGGCGTTTAGACGTAGTTAAATGTGGCCCTAACGAGCTGATCGCCCTGGTGTTTATTCACTCCTCGGAACGGATTGCAGGGTGGGGGAAGAAATTGAACAGATTTCTTTTTTGGGAGGGAACACGCACGCAACTCTAGAGGCCCCCAACTGAAGCCAAGGACTGCAGCCGCTACCCGGGAGGGACAAGTTGTCGAGTAGTTGGGGAAACGCCCTCAGGCTGGGCTCTACAGGGAAGGTAGGTCTTGTTCCATGTTTCAGGTGGGTGTTGCAGCGCCCTTCAGGCTGTTAGGGGGCCCCCCTTCATTCTTCTGTTCTCTCTTTATTTTTTCCATCGGGAAGGCAGCTAGAGAGGCAAATGTATCCATAAACAGAAGAGAGAAGGGAATACAGTTTGCTTTTTAAAAGTAAGTGATGTCTTTCTGCTGACTGCCTTTCTCTGGCTTTTTACTGCAGAGGTAGATAAGGCGTCCTGTAGGTGGCATCTTTCTGGGACTTTGTAAAACTGGTAGGATGCTGATTAAACACCTCACTGGTTAAACTGGTGTCTGCATAGAGACTAGCTTTCATAGCAGTGCTGGGCAAAGGCTGCCCAGTAAGCCAGATTTAACTTTGACCTTTGGAATCTACCGCATGATGTTTTCCAGTCTGACTTACTGCCTAATTGGGTTCAAGTAGCCTGATATTAATTCCAGTTTATGCAAGCTAACCAGGAATTCACAGGCTGAAAATTGAATGTGAGCTCGGGGTAGTCATGGTCATTTATGTTTTGTTACTGAATTGCTGCTGATGATGGTAGTTTTGAGTCTGGAGGCTGAGTCCACAGTGAATTTTGGTTCTGGAACCACACAGACCTGAGTTTGAATCCCCTCTGCCACAGAAAGGTAATAAGGTAAGTTAACCTGCCCCTGTGACCTCAGGCAGGTCAGCCTAAGCTACCTTTTTGAACCTTGGCTTCCTAACCTGGAAAACAGAAATAATAATCCTAATTAGTGAGTTAAGTGACAAAGCTGGCTTGATCTGGCCCTCGGGTGCTTAGTCTATGACAGTGTTACTCCCTGAGAGGTACTGGGATGCCATGAGGCACAACTCTGAGCTCCTGTTTAGATTACAATAATAATAGCTAATAATAACAACTAATGCAAACATTGTACCCATGCTGTGCTTGGCACAGTTTTTAGTGGATTATGCATATCAATTAATTTAGTCCCCACAACAGCACTATGAGGTAGATACTCTCATTATTCTTATGTGACACATGAGAAAATTGAAGACAGCTCATTGCAGGTAGTCTGTACTCAACCTCTACTCTCACCTGCCTCTCCTGAAGCACCTTTTTTTTGTAAAGTACCGGAGGGAAGAGCTTTTTTGTTTCAGTGTTTTTGAAACTCACCTTAGGAGCTAGTGAGTTTCCTGTGGTTGAAGGTATGAAGACTGGACAGAGAGCCTCTTGGTTGAAGATGTTGACCCTGTTGGTCAGAATCAGCAGCTTGGTGGATGACCATTTCAAGGGGGAAGCCGTGCACTTTCTGGGTTTGGTTTAGCATGTCACCTCTGGTCAGGCTGAAATGACTCTGGCCTTTTAGGTGTTGGGGGATGTCTTTGGGATAATGAGAAGACAAACAGGAACTCGTTAGGCAGTGGTTTATATGGGATCTTGGATGTAATGCTGCACTTTTCATTTTTGTTAGTCTCCGTCTACAGCCAAAAAAACAACAGAATTGGCATGTCCTCGGGGTCTAGGACTAGTATACTGGTAACACCTCTCGGTTCCTCTCAGCCTCCCAGCAACTCCTTCCAGGTAGGCCAAGCACTGTGCCGTCCTGTCCTCCCTGTTGTGAGAGTGAGTCACTGAGGAAGGGAGAGAGGATCCTATAGTTGGACAGCAGGCGTGCAGCAGAGTTAGGCGCTCCTCCCGATGTATAACCAGGGACCCTTTACTGGGACAGTAAGAACCTTGAAAGTCATATAGTGCATTGGGTCCCAAATGTGGCCCAGCACCAGATACACCTGAGGAGCCTGTTTGTGTACAGCCCCATGAGCTAAGAATAATTGTGCATATAAACACTGCACTTAATTTGATGATATGGAACACCTAACTTTGAATCCCAGTTAAATAAATAAAGTAGTATCCCCTGCTCAAAAAAGAATTTTACTTACGTTACACCCTCATTACAAAAATTGTGAAAATTATGCTCATTACATATTTTTAATTTTATCAATAAAAGAATGGTGGAAATTTGTTTTCTCTCATGAAAATGCCTGTGTAGCACTGTCAGTTTTGCCTTTAGATAAAGTGTAGTATCTGGTTCTTTACAGAAAAAGTTTGGTAATTTCTGGTTTAGTAGATTAGGGGAGGGACCCTGGAATCTGGGTTTTTGAGTTAAAATTTTTTTTAACAAGCATATGGCAAGCCATTTATTTGGTTGGTGTTGTAGGCGGCTTTTCAAATCCTATTATGTGTGCCCTTTAGTTGATACCTAGTGGAAATCAGACTTAATCCAAGAACCTGCATTAGAAGAGAAATTGCCCTTGTTACCCATTTAAAGTTGAACATTCCTACTATCCAGAGGTTCTGTGTAACCAGCTAAAATTCTTTATCTTGCATACCCAGAATATTTCAAAACGCTTTTGCATATCTTGTAGTTACATGGTTGCTCTTACATTTTAGATGTCTTCTCAGAGCTAGAGGGAAGAAGCTTTGAACTGCAGCCATTTGCGCTCTGAGGTCTGCATAAGGTGCAGCAGCTGCGTACCCAGTGGCTGACATCAGACCCTCAGAGCACAGATCGTTGAAAACCACAGATAATCCTGGGATCTCTTGTTTGGTCCTGCTGCTCTTACGCCATTCATGTTTCCTGGGGAACAAACCAGCAGTAAAGTGGCTTTGCGTTTCAGAGCTCTTCTTTCTAACTCCAGCCTCGTGCGCCTGAGCTAATGAACAGAAGGAATGGATGTGAGGGTGGCCAGGTCTGGGGGAGAAGATGCTAAATCCAACGGAACAAACCTCAGTTTCCAGTCTTAGCTGCTGCTGCACCACCAGCTTCTCAAGGTGACTTACTCTAGACTTACACAATCCTTATTTGTATAGCACAGGCACCTGATGGAGCTTTGAGAGCTGGTCACCCCAGAGCTTCAGTCCAAATTAATCATACTACATTGAAATAGAAACTTGGAGCTGTTGGTGATCCTTTGTGGAGAGTGTGCAGGGTACTCGTCAGACGTCTCCTTCCCGCTGTGCCTGCCCTCTCTACCTCAGTGTAGTCCCTGAGGAAAGGATCAGGGAACTTGTGGCTGAGCGGTGATGAGCCCTGGTACAATGAACTTGGCCCAGTTGTTTGCCCTGAATTCTGACTTGGTAAAAAGGCTCATTACTGTGGTGCCCAGAGAGGGCACTCCTTTACAAATAAGATGTTTGCGGCCATACCCTCCCCCCTTTCTGCCCTGTCCATTCCCTCCTCTGGCTAGTTCCAGTCTCCTAGAAAGTGCCCTCCACTAGTTCCCATCAGCACTGCCTTCCTGCCACAAGCAGAGAAACATGGGCCTGACTCTGACTCTTCCCCTTATTGAAATATAATTTTACAACAGATGATAAATACCCAACAATGATGTTTTCATTAAAGAGATGGCGTCTGGCAGGGATGGAGAATTGTGAAGGCATCTGTTGTTCAGAACTTCTCATTTAATAAAATTTGTCGAAAGAGATGCACAAAGCACCCATGGCCCTGGGCCACCTGCCCGGACATGGAAGCAGCCTCCTTGTGTAGAACCAGTTGTCCTGATATTTGTCAGTTCAAAGTCTGTAAACAAGATACAGTGTCTCGGTTCTGCCTAGTGGGCCACACCCTGCAGCCCCCATGTTTTCACTCGAATTTATTTTGGTTTAGCTCCACCACTACCTTGTACACTCATTTTATCTTCTCCTTTACCCAGACTTGCTCCGGGTATCAGATCCAAAAGATCAGCTTACTGTACTCCACTATATTTTACTCTAATGTGGAATAAAGTCAGGGCTGGCTTTCCCAGAAGTAGTTGCATTTGGAGATTCCAGTTTGGTGAGGAAATTACCAGAGAACTGTTAGAGACTTGAGCGCTCAGCTTTGCTATTAACTGCCTTGATCGTGGTGTTCAGCTGCTTTGGGTCTCTGTTTTCTTCACTCGGAAGTAGGGGTGTTAAATGGGACCGGTGGCTTTCAGACTTTGTGATCCCAGTAGTCAGAAGTGTTTTACCCCACTGCCTGGTGAGCGTATGCAGATGTGTTATTTGAAAAACTGACAGCAAGCCCCTTACTATGTAAAATACACTGTCCGTTCATTGAAAAAAAAAATGTGCTGGCTTTGACCCATAAATTGATTTCATTACTTGTTAGTGTTTGAAAGACATTTAAAAGAGAATATTATGGTTCTTTCACACTCAAGTATTTATTTTGTGGTTTGATAGGGAGAATGCCGTTTGTAGCATTGTGAAGGTCAGTGATTTCTCCTGCTTCTAAGCCAGTTTATCTCTGAGTCCCTTTTTTTTTCTTTTTTTCTTTTTAATTTCAGGCCGCTCTCTTCCCTCTAGGTCTTTCTCAACCCAGACTTGCATGGCATTAGGGAGTCATTATCCTAAATTCCTACCCTGGCTGGATGCTGTCTGGGTTGCTGGTAGGTCCAGTGGCCCTAAGTCAGGCATGTTCCCCCACCCCCTTCTCTCTGCCCTCATTGCCCATTGCCCTCCATCGTTTGGTGCCCTGCACACTTGCAGGGTGCCTGGGGCTCCCACATTTATTTACCAGTGAGGAGGAGAAAGGTTGTAGAGAGAAGGGTGCACTTGGCTGCTGCTCCCACCCAGACTCCTGGGCGTTTCACCCTGTCCCTCCCCACCCGCACCCCCATCCCATTCAGCTGTGGCACTTGGGCAAGCAAACCCCTTCTCCTCACAGCGTCTTCCTTCCTCGTCTGTGTAAAGTGACGATGTGCTTGTACCTGCCACATGGTCTCTGGCGCACAGTAAGCACTCAATAAACGTTATATGTTGTTGTTATGGTTAGTTCTGTTAGAACACCACAGTTGGCATTCACTTAAAAATAAACTTTACATTATCAACAGACACGTTATATATAAAAAAGTAACATTTGTTTCAATGAGAAAAGAGGTTAGACGCCATAGATTCAAAATTGCCAGAAGTTATTTTTCCCTACAAGCAATTCCGCAGTAAATTTGTTGCTTCTGGATATGTTTATAACTATGCCATCCAAACAACGCGGTGCAGCCCCGGCATTGGATCGCCAAGTTGTTTCTGCTGGGGATAATGTCGTGACTTGCTCCTCTCCTGGGCAACTCCTTTTGTCACTGCCCTCAGCAACTATTCCAGACTCTTCTTGAACTGCCCACTTACCCTCTCAAACCTGCCCTCCCCTCCACCTGCTGTCTGGCCACAACCTCCTCCCTCACAGAGAACATCGAAACCTGGTTTCCAAAGAAATTACTACACCAAGCCTGTGCCCAGCTCACCTGTCCTTTGGGTCTCGTCCCTGCCTGCTCTCTGGTCCTCTTCCTTCTGGGCACCTAGCCACCCTCATGTGGATGCTGCTCCAGTCGGGTTGTTTCTCCCATCCCTAAGCAAATGGAAAAACTCCCTCAGTTCTTCTGTCTCATTGCTGAACTGCACGTCTCTTCCCTTTTACATGCAGCGTAGTGAATTGTCTGTAACAGCCTCCTGCATTCCCTCCCTTCTCTCACACCTGCCCTCTCCAGTCTGGCCCGCTTCCTAAACAGCTTCCACAACCCCAAGAGCCTTCACTGTCTTCCCTTGTGTGGCTCCTCAGCAGCAGTATTTTCACCCTGACCTTCATGAGATACCTTCCCTCTTGTCCCTCCCTTTCTCTGGTCTTTCTCCTGTAGCTCTGGCTGCTGCTCAGTTTCTGGTGGCCTTCTAGCCCTCTGTGGCCATGAAGTATTAGACTCAGTTACCCCTGGGCCCTCCTTTTCTGTATTCCATCCCCACAAAGGCTCATCCTCCGTCATCAGCAGCTGCTGTTTACTAGACACAGGACTCACCTTGGTGTCTCCACCTGAGTATCCCCAGAGCACCTCACATTCAGCATATTCAAAGGGAACCATGACCAGTGTAGCCTCCTCCATCCCCCTCCTAACGTGCACACACACGATTCTTTTTCTATCCATTACAAGTTCTGTCAACTCAAAATATTCTCTACTGCTTGCCAGCTAATTTCCCTGTCTCACAGCCCCCTGGAAGCTATGCTTCAGACTTCAGCCAGAATGCTCTTACCAAAACACGGATGAAATCGTGTTACCCCATACTTAAAATACACCATTGTTCTTAGGATAAAGTCCAGACTCCTTAGCAAAACAACAAGGTTCTGCATGGACTGGCCACTGCTGGCCTCTCTCTCCCATCTTGTCCCTTGCCCCACTTCCTGTTGTGCTGGCCTCACTCACAGTCTTGCAGTGGCTCAAGTCTAGTCCATGCTGTAACTGCCACCACCACCTACTTAGCATCTAGCCATCTTTACCATCTCCTTCATCCTCCACCCCTCCTCAGCTCTAGGTCTGGTTCTTTTGTTAGAAAACTCTTATAGAAATTACCTTCAAAGTGCTTCAGTTTGCAATTATACATTCCTGGATGTGAGTGTTTTAATTAGCCTCTCTCCCCCTGCTTAGCTGGTAAGCTGCTTGATTTAAAGGACCTGTTTCTGCTTAGCTCTGTGCCTCCTCAGAGCTCAGCACTGCACTTGGCTCACGGTGGGTACTCTAGAAGTGTTGGTTGGATGAAGGAACCATGTGCTTGCATGTTCTTGTCGTTTTTACCACCCTCTCTTTGGTAAGCCAGGCACCAAGCCGTTAGCTCCCCGCTGAGTGGCTTGGGAGCTTTTGCCACTGGGTGGGTGAGTTCATATTTTTTCAGCCCTGTGGTCTTCAACTTTTTCTGATTTTTACATCCCATAATAGTAAAAAATTTGAACCTGAGTCCCAGTATGTTTACCATTTAGTCATGGCACACTCACACTACGTATAAATATATGCATGTTATAAAACAACAGTAAAAATTAAGGGGAAGTTAAAAGATATTAAAAGTGCTAATATTTTCTTCCTGGATCCTAGTGGATTATTCTTGGGGCAATCTACTTAGGAGACCACTGCTCTAATCAGTTGCTTATTTTATTTTTATTTTAATTCTGTCATGAAAATTCACGCTACATAGGGAATGCCTGTACCCCTTACCAAGCACTCTTTCCTTATTAAGATCTTCCTAGCCCTGGTGTGTGATGGGTAGGAGTGGAGAGCATTCTTAACCCTTCTTTGAAAAATGAGAGAAATCCAATGATCTCCTTGAGATCCCCAGCAAATCAAGTGTCCGTTTCTGGGTGTCAGCTCCGTGCTGCGAAGTTAGGCTGTGTGTACAGATCTCCCCCGCCCCCTTCCCGCCAGAGCTCCCTCAGGTTATCCCTTAGGGTCCATCCAGGAAAGGCCAGATGTCTGGAGAGGCTCAGAAGTGTCTGAGGTGAGAGGATTCCGGCAGTAGACTTCTGCTGCTTACTTATCCTCAGGCTGGGAATAAGCGAAGGACAGGATCAGCTTCAGGCTGCAGGAGCAGGGATTGGAGAGCCTGAGTGAAGCTGGAGGAGGGAGGCCTGTAGTGTTTGTGTGAGGCATCTTAGCAAAGTGGTGTTGGGACCTGGCAGTCACAGGCGTTTAGAAGGACTGGATCGCTGGATTCCATTGCCTCCTGCAGAAGTCACGGGGGAGTGTGTGTGGGGAGGGGGAGAGAGAGAAAGGGTAGGGGTGATAGGGTGGTTGAGGCAAGCCTGTGACCGTAAAATTAAAGAGATTACTTTCAGGGGCATGCTTCCCAGGGAGGGACTTGACCCACATTATGTAACTACTTTCACCTTAGCTGTTGGCCTCACCAGTGGGCATAAGTGATGTGACTGGAGGGAGGGGGGAGGGAGCCCACTTGCACTGGCAGGGCCTGCTTCCAGCATGATGCATGGGGGTATACATTCAGTCTGCTAGTTGAGTATCTGTGTCGCAGATTGAATTTGTTGAATCCGGTTCCTGTGTCCTGGGCTGGGGGGAGTGGGTCACAGAAAGGTGGTGGTAGGGTAGGGGGCATGCTGGAGAACTCAGCACACAGACAGGGGGAAGGTGTGTGGTTAGGGAGGCAGATTGCAACCACGGCTGTATGTCAGAACCATGAGAGGAGCATTTTCCTCTCATGAGGAAGAAATTCCCAGGCCTTGCCCAGCTCAGGAATCCTCTCCAAGGGTGGTGCCCAGTCTGTATTTTTAGAAGACTCTGAACAGGGCTCTGAAGCACAGTTGGGAGCCACTGCACTGAGGTAGGTGCGGAAGTTTACAGCAGGTAAGAAGAAGAAAATTAAGTATAGAGGTAAAAGGAGAGGAAAATGGAACAAGGGAAACAGGAAATAGGAAAGAAGGGTGGAGAACTTAACCTGCTGGGGGCAGGGAATCTGGTCCTTGGCCTGGCCACACAATTCACATATGTGCACATTCCTGCTCATCACACTTGTAATTTCTCATTTACCTGTATTTCGTGAGGCTGCTGCTTGAGTGTTGAGCAAGCCTGGACTTGGTCCATCCTGATTTTCAGGGGATTGGGAAGCAGGTCAGTGGGCCTTCTGTAAGTCAGCTGTAGTAGGCAGTGCCCAGGAGTAGGAGCTCCACTGCTTGAAGATACCTGGCAGGTGCCCTCTCCGAGCCTCAGTTGCCTCATCTGTAAAATGGTGACTTAACAATATCTGCTTCTGGGAGGTGTCGTTAGGACTGAAAGAAATGACGTTTGTGCCAGGTGCATATTGTGGACAGCCCCTGAAGGTTAGTAGATTCTAACCAGCCCAGGCTTGAACAAGCTGTTTGGACAGGGGGAGCCAGCCTGTCTGACGGAGGCCCCTTCCTAGGTGTCTGAGCTTGTGTATGATAGGAGCAGTTCTTGGGGGAGCTGTCTTTACCTGCCCCAGCAGGAGGCCTCACTTGGAGCTGCTAAAGCAGGCAGGAGGGGGCGGGAGGGGCCCGAGGCAGGCGGCAGAGCCCGGATATTTGAGGTGGGGCTGGAGTAACATCTCCCTAGATGTGGACTTCTCTTGCCCTAGGGTCTCCCTTTCCCATGATAGCGTAGGGGTTGGGGGTCTCTGCCTGGCTAGCCATTTCTGGAGCAGGTTCTCTGTGCCAGTATCCCCTCCTGCCTCTTAGCATACCTCCTGGCTGCAGAACTCGGTCTGCCCCTCCCAGGCTGTTGTCTTTCTTTCAAACAGCTCCTGAGAGGTCTCCATCTCCACCAGGAAGTCGAGAAAGGGAGCAAATTGTGTGTTTCCCAGGTGATGTAAAGATGAAGTCCCAGGACTTCCAGGTCATGCCATAGTGTTGTATCAGCCAATTCTGGTAGCACCTCACTAGGGTGTGCACTGTGGCTTCACTCACCATTGGGTTGGTCAGAGCCTCTTTATCCCCCCTCTGGAGGGCAGTGGGGAGCGCCTGCAGAGCCCAGCACAGCTCCCCTGCAGCTGGGTGCATCAGGAAGGCTTCGTGGTGACGTCATCTGGTCTCCAGCCTCCAGCCTGGCTGCCTGTGCGAAGGATCTGTCTGTTCTGGCACAGGGACCTGTTCCATGTGGAGGGGCAGAGACTGGCCATCACACTCACCCAGGGCGTTCCTTCGACTTCGGTACATCCCCCCTTCTTCATGGAGTTTTGGGTACACCCTGGGTGTGGCCTGCGAAGAGTGGGCAGGCATGTACTTTAGCAGAGCTCCCCAGCTGTCTCTCTTGTGGGCCTGAAGAGGCCTATCTGCAGAGGTTGGCCTGCTGCCATAATGATTGGTTCTGCTTTTTTTAGCCCCCTTCCAGTTTGCAGCTCTGTAGCAGACATGCCCTTATGTGTTCTGTCAGCACGTTTAGGTGTGGTCTGTGAGTCTGGGGAGGCTTCTCTTAGAGTATGGCCTTCCAAGGCTGCCATTTGGGGTTGGGGTAGAGGAGCAGGCCTGGGAGCTGAAAGGGAATGCTGTTCTCTTAAAAGTGAAAGCATACTTAGTTCAGGCCAGGCAGCTGGCCTCTGTAGGTAGACACTCAGGAGTCTTCCCTCAGTTCAGGTGGCCAGTGTGGTGGTTGTGTAGCCTCTGCAGGAGAGGGTCGGTCAGATATGGGAGAGAAGCACCTTCGAGTTTGACCAGTGGCCGTAGACTCCATAATGTCTGGATCTGGTCTAAAAGGTGCCCACTGAGCCGTAAACCAGACCTGTATGGGTGAATGCCTTGCCAGCCCCGGGAGGCTTATTACGGCCACAGGTGTCCCTGGTGGTGAGCAGCACGGCCTGCTCCTGTGTTATGAGGGTGATTTCTGCAGATAGAAAGTTTTTTTTGTACAGATACTGCATTCTTCAGAAATTGAAGGTTTGTGGAACCCTGTGTTGAGCAGGTCTATCAGTGCCATTTTCCCAACAGGGTCTTAGCATATTATAGCAATGGAGTATATTTTAGTTAAGGTATACACAATTTTTTTAGACATAATGGTATCGTACACTTAATAGGCTACAGCATAGTGTAACTGTAACTTGTATATGCCTGGGAAACCAAACAACTCATGAGATCCCCTTGATTGTAATATGTGCGTTATTGAGGTGGTCTGGAACTGAACCTGCAATACACCTGAGGCATGTCTGTATTGGTTAAATGCCTGCTGCACGCCTGGTTCTGCTCTCTGTGTTCTGCATATAGCTAGCATGGAAATAGATGAGCGCATCATCTGTACTTCCCATTGAGGGAGCCAGTCAGTAAGCCGGCCCAAGTCAAACTGCTGGTATGGTATGTCCCATGAAGACAAATCCATGTTAACGGGGGTGGGTGATCCAGGAAGGCCTCTCTGAGGAGGTGGCATTGAGCAAAGACTTGAGTAATCTACACTGGACTTCTGGCCCCCACAAACCAGAACCTTAAGTATCTATCTGATCAGTAAGTACCTTTGAATCATCTGCTGATGAGCAAGCCGAGGCCCAGTGAGATTAAAATTCAAATTCGTGAGGTGATTAATAGGAGAGTTGAAATGATACAAAAGAGGTACAAAATATGACTGGCCAGTATTCTGCTCACAAGTTTAGGTATTTCTCCTGGCCAGCTGACCAGAGGTCTTTTCCTCCCAGAATGTTTTATTATCCTCTTTATACTCAGTGTTTTGAAAAATTTATACTTCTGGATTGCATTTATTAACAATAGATTTATTTTCTCACTTATGGCTGGGTGTGTTGGGGGCAGAAATGTTAAACATGTCTGTAACTGTCAGCCCTCCAAGCAAGGGCTTAACCACCTGGAGTTGATTTTTGCCTGCCTAGGTAGAGATACATCCCAAATTTGATAACCACGGGCACTCGCTACTGTCACAGTGGGATTCCATTGGTCTTTTTGAAATGGCAGTTTCTTAGAGGACCCCCATTGCTACCTTGGATTCCAGCTGGACCTTTCAGGCCCTCCCACCTAGTTTGAGTGTCCAGACCCTTTGGGTGGGCTACAGAGAACCTACAATACCTGTGAGCAAGGATAGGGAGGCAGGACTAAGGTCCCTCAGGGCTTATTTGAGTGGGAGAAGCCCAGATCTGACCCACCTCTTCCAGGGACAAAGATGAGCTTTAATTGGCTGATAGTTTTCATCTAGAAGCAGGTGTCCTTCGTGAATTTGAAAGGAGCTTCTGGTGAAATAAGACTTCATTAATTAGCCTGTTAAGGAACTAGCGTCCCATTATTATGGGGGCTGAATAATTTGATGCCTACTTTTCTAACTTGAGCTTCTAAAGGGACGGCACTAGATGTTCATGTTTTTACTAAATATTAAGAAAAGGTAGTATCTTTTCTGTATTTTGTTTATTTTTAACTATTGAATGTCTATGTGCCAGACCCCCTATTTATTCTTATTTAATCAATACAAAAGTACTACAACATGAGTGGGATTATTCCCACTGTAAGAGATGAGGGAACTGAGGCCCAGAAAGCTAGTTAAGTAATTAGCACAAGGTCATATAGTACTGAGGAGCTGTGCTTGGGTGCAAAGCCAGGTCCTTGACCTCAGAGCAATACCCAGAACCTTGAATCTTCACCTTCTCCTAGCCACTTTGGGGCCGCTGGTAATACGGAAATACTCTGGACTCCTGACTTCCATTTTTTTCTCTGTCATAAAATATGCTGCATTTGTTTCCCTAGGAAAGCAGAACAGATGATGCCAAAATTCCTGATTTTTAAAAATGTTTTATTTGAACTAGAATGCATATTAAAGTAAACAAAATAGATGTGAGGTCCAGTGACTTTTCTCCTTTGGATTTTTTTTCCCTGTAAATGATTAGTTTACACTGTCAGGGGAGATCCCAGTAAAATCCACTTTTTGTGTGCCTGCCCTTACCTTTTTGTGCCAGGGCCTGAATGACTGTGTCTGGGTTTCCTCTCTGACTAGCTTTGCACATGAGGGCTTATATACACGGGTAAGAAGCATGCCCAGGGTGCCTCGGAGGCATTAGAAAGGGTCTGGAAAGAGGGAGAAGGCCAATCATTTTCCAGTAAAAGTAGGCTAAGACATAATTAGGGACTTGGGTGCTGCCTCGAAGCCAGCAGCAGTGTATTCCAACCTGGGAGGAGAGTCGTGGAGCAGGCTTGGTGATGCTGTGCATTTTTGCCTATAATACCTCACTGCCCTTGCCATCGGCAAGACGCCCTTCTGGGACAGGAATGGGCTTATAAGTTATTGAGCACCTACTATGAGCCTTGCATCATGCTAGGTAGTTAGCATTACTCTTTTTGATCTCCTGGATCAAAATATGGCTGCCCATTTCCAGACAAAGAAGCAGATGGCCTTCGAGGTGCCTGAACTAACCGCACCTGTGTATGATAGCACAGCACACAGGCATCGTACATTGTAGTACGGGTGTAGAAACTGTACACGATACCTGTGTATTGTTTCTCCAAGCTTGGATACTGGGGGCAAAAGGCAAGAATACCTCTATCATTGGATCCCCAGAGCCTGGTTCACTGGCATTTGATAAGTTTGGAGTAGTAGTTATTGAATGAGTGGAGGGTGAAGTAACTTGCCCACATAGGCACAGCAGTGAGTGAGTCCATTAGATAGGAGGACTGCAAGGCTCTATGACTGCTGCCCCTATAGGTCAGAAGTGGGATCTGATTCCAGCTTCTAGGTTAATAAGCTAGGGGAATGGGAAGTGACTTAAGCAGAATTATTGTAGCAAAAGATTGGAAGCAATCCAAATAGCCATCAGTATGGGACTGGTCAAGGAGAGTAATGGCACATCCATACAATGGAAGACAATGCAAGTAAGAAATGAGGGTGGCTTTTTTGTACCGTAATACACAGACTCTAAGGGGAAAGGCAGAGCAGAGATCTGTACATAATCTAGTTTGGGTAAAAAGGAGAAACATAAGATTCTGAATTTGTTACTGTACCTGTAAACAAACCCTGGTGGGACGGTTAACTGAATTGGGGTGGGAAGGAGAACTAACTGTTTGTTTTATACTTTTTGGTTTGGAAACCATGAGAATGCATGTGTTACTTTTTAAAACAATTCTTTCTAAATAACAAAAGTGACTTTGGACCAGCTCTTCTACTTATCTGGGCAATTGGATTAGATCCCTACATTGAGTCAATTGGATTAGATCAGGGATGTGGAGTTTCATATATGTTGCATATATTGTATATCTCTGGCATTTGCGGGCTTTTTCAGGAGACCATGATCCTGTCCTAGCATGATATATAATCCCTTCCTTTGGTGACTGGGGCCTGGATCAGCTCAGGCTGTTTGAGAAAGTCTGGGGTGGTACAGAGAATAAGGAGCCTTCTGCAGAGGTGGCAAGCCTTGTTCCTGTCCCCATTCCTGGGACTTTATTCTCTGAGAACCCTGCCCTGATGTGACTTAGTTGGTTCTTCCCCCAAAGTGAAGGATTACAGTGAAGAGAGACTGTTCTGGGGCATTCTTGCAAACTGCAGTTTCATAGGAAGAAAAAAATGACAGAATGTTTTCCCAGATTATTTTTAATGGTTTTCAGTTCAGCAAACATTTATGGAAAGGTACATGCAAGGCAGTGTGGGGAAATCAGAGCTACATGACACCTCGTCTCTGCTTCCTGGGGTGTAAAGTCTTTGGTCAGAAACTTCCTTGTAAAATTTCTCCCCTGCCCCCTTCAGAACAGCAGTTTACCTCCTCTGGTCCCGTGGAGATTGGTAGGAGTTCTCTCCATTTTACAGATGAGGAAGGTGAGTCTCAGTGAAGTCTTACCCAAATTCACGGTTCCTAAGTGGTAAATCCCAGAACCAAACCAGGTTTTTCTAACTACTTCACATGCACCCAAACACGCATAACCAACATTCTGCCATAGGATATTGCCCAGGGGCGTAGCCCATTTCTCCCTGGAAACATTGGGTGAGCACAATCCTGAATCAAGCTTCTTCTGTTTTCCTTTAAGGAAGGGCAAGGGGAATCCCAGGTTATGGTTGGGACTTAGATTTTACCCCTTTTGCTCTGGTCCAAACAGTGCTAATTTCATGGCCTGTGAAACTCACCACCCTACCCACTGTCCTATGCAGAGACTGTCCAAATGCATGAGAGACAGCTGCCTTCTTCCCACCCCATTCTCATACCACCACTCCCTTTCCTTCGTTTCTTCCACACACTCTGTTGTTGCCACTTGCACTCTTAGCTGTTCCCCAGAATGGCCAGGCACACTCCCCACTCTCATGGTCTTTGCCTTGCTGTTCCCTCCGCCCAGAAGGCTCCTCCCTTGGTCCTACTTGGCTTCAACTCCCCACTGAAACCTCAGCTTTGAATAGGCTTTCCCTGGCCACCCTTTCTAACATAGTGTCCCTTGTTGCTGTTGGCCATCCTCTCCTTTCTTCTCGGTAGCATTTATATGTATATTTTATGTACAGCTATATACATTTATTAGTTTATTATCTTGCTCTCCCACAAGACTGTAAACCCGTGAAGCCAGGCACCTAGTTTTGTTTACTGCTGTATCGCTAATGCCTAGCACAGGTGCTCAGCATCTGATAGATACTGTAAATATTGTCGAATGAATAGAGGGAGCCTATGGCCTAAATAAATACATGTCTTTAAAGAGGAAAGAATTAGACTACAGCATTGTAAGAGAAGGGAAGACCCAAAGCTTATCTCTTTGCAGTGCCTCATCATACAACATTACTCATTTAATGATCACTCAGCACTGTTGATTTGTAAAGTTCTTTGCAGATATCTTTGCAGACAGTCACTTAGTAGCCTCCAGTCCCAGCACTTTACAGGGACAAAAACTCACTAATTTTTTTTCTTTCTTATTTTTTTTTCAGAGCGGCCATTCTTTTGTGAGAAAGTGTAATAATTTAAAATGCCCTCTTATATTTTATTTTGGGCCAAAAACTACCTCTTTGTAATTCTCACACACTGATCCACCAAGGAATACAGAGCAAAGGTATTTCTACTTGTATATGACACTCCTTCAAATAGTTGGAGAGAGACAGCTATCAGAGTTCTCTCCCGCCCTCCAGCCTAAACATCTCTGGTCCTTCAGTTGTTCCTCCCGGGTCAGTTTGCAGCTGCCTTTCCACTCTGGTTGCCTTCCTCGAGTTTGTTCTGCTTGAAGGTTCAGAATTTGAGGTTAGGTACTCTAGGGCAGAGTGTCCTGGGACCCTGACGGAGGAACGTGGGGTTCATCCCACTTGTTTCTGTCCACACGGCCCAGGCTGGCCTTGCCTGTGTTGACTGCCTTGGCAGGGATCTCCTTTAGGAGCTTCTGCTGAAGACTGGTATCATTAGATTCTTTTTTACAGTGTCTCCAGTTGTCGAGCCCCTCCCTGACTCTTGAAGAATTCGAAAGATGGTAAAGTTTTTAGTTTTTAGCTTTTGGAGATTAAAGCAATTGTAGATAAGTGAATGACAATGAACTCTGTTTTTGAAAAAACAGTACAAATAGGTACTATCACCAAAATGCAGGCGAAGAGGGTGAAACTTGGAAAGTAAAGCAAAACCTTGTAACTTCCTCCTTTCTTCCCTCTTCTTGACTGCCTGTGTCTTTTCTTAGGTCTGCCTGTCTCTCCCTCTTCCTCCCCTGTATCATTCTTCTCTCCTTCCTTCCAACAGCCCCCTCTCTTCCCCATTCCTTCCTTACGTGCTCTCATTCCGTCGCTTTCCATTTTCCCCCCTTGCAGTTATTAGATGCATGGAACATCCACTTTTTAGCATTTCTTACACTTCCATCTCCAATACTTGGACCATAGGCATTTAATCTACAGACTCAGGCAGGTTGCATATAGAGAGTGTCTCTAAGGGAGAAAGAACTGAGGTTAAATTGCTTCTTGTGTGTGACCGTTGGCTGATTTGTTTAGTGGCCTTGGACAGAAGGAACTGTCAGCCCTAGCCTTAGGTTCTTTTGCATGATTGGTTTCCATTTTTGCCCAAATCAGCGGTTTCTGATTAGTGGTTGGACACTAGGGCTTAAGTGCAGCGGTGTTTGCTCTGTTTCTGTCACTGCCAATGCCTCTGTCATTTTGGCTAGAGGTGGCAGGGAAGGAGGCTAAGGTTGAGGGTTTCATCTCTGAGGCCACTTAACCTTTCTTGCCTCTTCTGCACACCAGCCCCACGGATGTGAACGTGGAGTTAGGGAGGAGGACCGAGTTCATGCGTTGGGGCTCTTTTTCTAACACCCATTTTCTTTTTCCTCCTCTGTTTCCTCTGGCTTCAAGAAACTCACGATGGGGAGGCCTGTAACTTAGGGGAGTGGACACCAAGTTTGGAGAATTAAGACAGGCCCAAGGTTTGATTCCACACTGGACTAGCTCTGACCTTACATGAATCACTGAGTTGTTCAGTTGCCTGAGAAGCTAGATGGGGTCCCTTAATTCTCTGAAGCATTTTTAAAAAGCTAGGTGGAAATTCGGCAGACGCCTCGCTCTGAGGCTGTGGAAAGTGTCTCAGCCTCCAAGTCTGACCGGTGTGGTATCTTAGGTGGGTTATCGTGGCGGGCCGGGCTGGACAGAGGCTTTTAATTGCCAGCTGGTGGATTTCTGAGGAGTAGAACTGAGGAAACGGATTGACTTTTGATTTGCAGGCTGTTCTTTCACTCAGGGACCCACTGGGAGTAGGTAGCTGGCAAGGTCTGCACCACACTCATGGCAGAGACCTTGGGCTGTGCCCCCTTTTCAGACCCTGCTGACCCAAGACTCTGGGGGGATCTCTGCAGCAGATAGCCCCAGCTGTCCCCAAGCTATCCCGGCCTGGCCACACTTAAATCCCTGAATCTGCTTTTCAGAGCCAACATCAATGGTATCAGTCAGCAGGGACAGAGGCCCAGGAAACCATTTTCAAAAATATTTTTGTTGACTTGCCCAAGAGTGGAGTTAGTGGGGCAATTTGCTTCAGAAAGTGAATCAGGGGTTGGCCTTTGCCCGCCCCCATTCCTCCAGCTTGAGTGACCTGTGTTTACGGAAAGCCAGCCCTTCTGGACAGAGCACCAGGCGGACGCTGAAACCTCGGACCTCAGTAAGGCTGTGTTTGGAGGAGAGACAGCAGGAGTAAAGACTGCCAGATGTCCTGTGGCCGGGCAGCAGCGCTCAGAGGGTCCTGGTGGACAGGGACAGTTTCCCTGGGAGGGATGGGATGGGGAGAATTCCAGTTGTCCATGGACAGAGTTAAATGAGATGATGCCTGGGGAAGTACCCTGTAAACTGTCACATAGGGAAGAAATGCCAGGTGGTGTCACAGTGTTGGCGGCAGGTCAGGGAGCCTGGAAGAGGGGTGAGGTGGGGACAGAGTACCATCGGAGGGAGCACAGGGGCTGGTCAGGAGGCATTGATGGTTGGAGGGCTAGAAATCCCTCTGGATTTGCACTTGATCCACACGGCCATTAAAGGCTTTGGCACAGGGAGTGATGGGACACGATGAGCCACAATCAGAGCAGCATTTTAGGAAGATCGACCAGGATTTACCCCACCCCCGCTCTCCAGGCCTTCCCCTTCAGCCTCCTCGTGGCTTTTCTGTTGCATGGGGCCAGTGTTGTGGCTCTTTAATGAGGCCGTTGTGGATGGTGTGGGGGTTTTTTCTTTTTCTTTGTTATGAACTGCGGGGTTGTTGAGCAGGGAATAGCCACCTGCCGCCTGCCACTTTGTGAGGTGGTAGACCGCACACGGGAGGCAGCCACGCTTCCACTTTTAGGACCCACCAGCTCAGATTCTGGGGGCTGCTGTTTTTGTGATCCAGGTGTGTTTTAAGAGACTACATGATTGATTTTTGCATTTCAGTAATTATCGGAATAATTGCCCTATACCCTGGATTTCCTTTCTGGCATCCCTTAGTGATGGATCCTGGACTTCTTAGCCCATGAAATCTCCCACCTACTTTTGGGGAATAGTGACTGACATTGGGTATGGGTAGGACTGAAAATGTGGACTGCAGAATTTTGGAACCAGAGGAATGGCATCTCTGCACTCAGACCCCGTTGTTCAGTGCTGTGGATTTGGGAACTGGCAGAAGCCCAGAGAGTGGGCATGACTTCCATCAGGGCACACAGCAGGTTAGTGGCAAGATGGGCGCCAGAGTTCAGGTCTGACTGATCGACGAGTGTCCTTTGCACTGTGCCTCCTTGCTTCTGTCCCCCTTTCATTCTAGTCGCCATTCATAGGCCACCTGCTGGGACCAGTGTCTTCACTGGACTGTGCTTCCAACTCTAGCTTCTTGAGACCTTCCAGCACCCATGGAAGGTAGAAAGGGGCAACCACTTCAGTGATGCAGCCTGCTCGATTTTTTGGTTGATCATGTCATTTACTGGTGCCAAAGCCTCTCTCCCTCTCGGAACTGCTCCCCACTTCCTGACTCCCAGATAGCCTTCTGGGCTTATTTTCATCTGCTTGAGAATACTTTCCTTCACGTGCTCTTAAAACAGGCAGTGCTAGGGCACGGTGCGCAATCAGGGAAAGCTTCCTGTGGGATGTGGAACTGACAAGTCCTTTAAGTGAAGTGGATCAGCCGTGGAAGGGAGGAATGAGGTTTAAGGGGAGGAAAGCAAAGGTGTAACGTGAGGGAGGGTCCCAGACTAAAGTTCAGAAGCTAAACAGGCCCTTTGGACAGGCCCAGGCCACAGGTCCCGCATGCACCCAGGCCAGTCCCGGGGTGGTTACTGCCCCGAGTTTCCTTCTGGCAAGAGGAAGCATCTGCAGTGGAACCAACTCCTCTGTCTTGGTGAAACGGACACCAAGTCCTCCCTACACCCACCAGAGGAGGTAGGGAGCTGGTTCCAGGTGGCAAGGGAAGCCAGTCACAGGGTTTATGTTAATGCAAGCCCTCCCCCAGTCAGCTCTCAGCCTATTAGCCTGGCCACGACAGCTTAATTACCACTGGTGCAGCACACTCAGGCTTGCGTTGCATGGTTCCCTAAAATAATAAGGATGGCGTCACCCACTTCCCGTGGCCATGTGCTCCTACCCGTGCTTCCAGAGCTCTATTGTAGGCAACAGATAAAATCCAGACACTCAGATGCTTTTTCTCTTGAAGAGGTTTTTTGTTTGTTTTTTTTTAAGCAATGTGGGGCCTCGTCCCTTAGTTAAGATTTTAAAAGATCTTTAAGAGGCGTGGACATCTGAGTCTTAGCTACCATTATGGCTGCAGAATAGTCTCCTGTTAGCAGGAGCTGAGAGCTATGTGGATGGTTCCAGGGTCTCTCACTGGAGACGGTAGTTTCTGGCCAGAGCAGTGGTCAGTGCACCGGTATGGCAGAAGAATCCCTCAGCCCAGGGTTCCTGGGCTCGAGGCCAGCTCTGGACCTTGTTTCTTACTCTGGAAAAAGCCAAATTAGACCAGCATTTTGCAAACTATGGACCATGTTTAAATTTTTTTTTAATGTAATAGAAAAGAGTAATTGTAACAGGGTAGGTTTTGTTTCACTGCGTATGTCTACATGCACACAAAAACGTGTGTGCTGAGTCAAGGTATAAACATACTTTTTTTACTGTGGGTTGTGGTCAAAAAGCCACTGACCTAGATGATCCCAAAGGCCTTTCTAGCTTTCGAAATGTCTGACTTTTCTCCCAGAGCCTGACTTTCCCCCATAGAACCCCACCAATTTTTGCAGGTTTCATCACACTGTGACTGAAGCAAAACTGGATTTTATGGTTAAAATGACAAAATCACAAGCATTTATCACTCTAATCGAACACCTTTGGGAAGAAGCCCATTTCCCCTCTGTCGTGGTGTCTCAAACAGTCTGGCCTTCTAGCTAGAAATCTGCAACAGGGGATGGCCCATTTAAAAGCTGACCTATTTAAAACCCACGAGCACCAAAAAAACACGGGGTCAATTTGATTTGTCTTCTTTTCTGTGCAAGGCTGGAACCTGAAAACTAAATTGGTCAGGGACTGACAAGGTTGAAACCAAAGCTACAAGTATTTATTGAATTCTTGCTCAGTGAAAAAAGAAAATCAAGGGTTGAGGTTAGTGGGGGAAAAAGTATCAAGGTGTGGATATAAAATCAAGAGGGCACACCATCTTAATTCTCCAAAATATTGAGAGGCCTTGTATATTATGTGAGGATGCCTTGCAGACAGCTGAGGTGACTGATCAATCTCCTGGCCTGCCTTCGTTTTCCCTTGTTGTGTACCTCAACAGGGCACACAGCAGTAAAGGTGACTATGGATCGAGGGGAAGGAAAGGGTTTTTTTTTTTTCCCCCAAAGCTGGGGATGCTTTGACTACCTTATGCCATTTAATCCAGTCCTAGGTGATAGGCACTCTGGTCACTGGAGGAAGCCCAGGAGAGGTGAGATGAGCTAGTGAGTGGAGAGTATGGATCGGAGCCAGGTCTGTCTGGACTCCAGAGCCTGCCTTCTGTCCACCTCTCCACCTTGCCTCAGGAAGTGCTGGGCAATAAAGAGCAGTTCTCACTAGAGCTGCTTTCTCTCTGGTTCTGGCCTTCAGAGGGCTCTGTTTTAGGCCCAAGCTGTCCACTTAAATCAGGGCCAGCTTCCCAGGCACGTGGCCTGCACAGTCACACAGGCCCCGTGCTTAGAAGGCCCTGCTCTGTTGGGTTTAATGCACTGCTGTTACTGTCTTGGAATTCCTGATAATTTTTGAGCAGGGGGTCTCACATTTTCATTTTGCACTGGGCCTTAAATGATATGGCCCATGCTGGCTTTGATATAGTATGTCCCCTTTCCTGGTCTTTCTTAGTCCTCTCTGGGATGGAGGCATTTGGAAAAAATGCAGTTTCAACCTCAGGCCTACCGCCTGGCACACTGAACTGCATGTTTACCAGCCGTCTGACTCCTCCCAGCCAGCCACTGCACCTCTTGCTCTATTGCCTTCCTGTGCTCTCAGCATTTGCTTAGGTGAACAGTGTCACAGGAGCGCCCTGGCTGGAGAGAGGGGTCTCTTGTGAGCAGAGCACTGGGTCAGGTCAGGAGGAGTGCACACAGCTGGCCTGCCTCGTAGGGGCTTATGCTTGTCTAGGGGATACAAGACATACAGAAGAAGATTGTGCCTGCTGCTTGTAGAAGGTAGGGGTCATTCAGCTTGTGCTGGACCAGTTACACTGTAAATTTCACGATGATTCGACTCTGGGCTCCGCACCTAGTCTTGAGCCTGGCACCATAGGCAGGACATTGGTTAAGTGGTTGCTGTAGTGTCTACTCCCCACTCACTAGGCTGATTATGGAGGACAGTCCCTGACCTCTAGGAGGATCGGATGCTTAATACACGATTAAATGATTCATGCAGCAGCTGCCCTTGGTGCCCTGGGATGCTCAGAGCTGGGTGGGGGGAAAGCCACCTGGGGAGGGGGCCCTGGTACAAGGATCAGGGGCCTGGGAGCAATGAGATTAGAGGAAGTGGGGGAAGGTCGATAGTGGAAAGCCTCTTAGATCAGTTTAGGAACTTGAAGTCCCCCTCACCCAGGTGGCAGGAAGCCAGGAATGTTTTCTAGGCTGTAGTTTGCATTTTATAGATTAAACAGGTACCATCCCCTGCCTGCAGAGGCAGAACCTAAGATCTTGGGGATAGAGTCAGGGTTCATGCAGCCAGCCAGCCAGGTCCTTGGCCTCCAGTTGAGCCCTATTCCCAGTAGTCCAATGTCTTCGCTGTCCCAGAGGCCCCATTTGGGAGCAGAGCAGGCTTACAGTGACTTACTTGACTGTGACCAGGACTGCAGTGTTGGGAACACAGAGGAATGGTCAAATTGGAGCTATCTGTAAAGACACGATTTCATAGTTTAAAAATAGTGGGTTGTTCCTCAGATACTAATGTGTTTGTGTTGATTGAGGACCTTTCTGCTCCCATTGGTGAGAAGCGGCTGCTGCATTCTTGCTTTGGCGACAGGTTTTCCAGGAAATACCGGAGCCCGACAGTCTGACTTCTAGGGAACTCCTCAGCGCCCCACTCACATCTCCCGGGGGCCAAGCATGGATGTTCAGTCTTTGGGGTGTTGGCAGGAGGCATAGAGCATAGGATCTTGTGTAGGTTTGTCATTGGTGGGGTTTGAAGAGCTCCTGTTAGAAGCAGTGTCGTCCCAGTTGTTGGACTAGAGAGAGGAACCACATTCAGTTATTTTTAAATGGCCAGTGGAGTTGGGAGTGAGTCTAAACCCAAAGTACAAATTTTTAGGTTAATTTTAACTTTACACTTAGCTCACACCCAGGATTTGGCAGGAGGAAATGGGTATTAAATTTCTTCTCTTCCTTCTCTTCACCCCTCCTCTCCCTCTCCTCCTCTCCCCTCTCCTCCCCTCCCTCCCTTCCGCAGAAAACTCCTTCACTGTCAAAGGGATGCTCTCTTCACAAGGAAGGGTTTAGAGCATGGTCACCAAGCAGAGACGGGAGGAAACAGGTTGGAATTGCAACAGTTCAGAGTGATTTAAGGAAATTGGGGCGAGTTAGGGGGTGTAAAACACAGTAGCCTGTCCCTTTTAGGGAGCTCTAACATTGAAGGCTGGGAGTGGGTGGAATGACTTCAGCGGTTGGGCTGGCGTGTTTGTTTTCTCCTGTTTGGTCCATTTCAGACACATCACAGGCAGCTTACCTGCCATTCCCAATGTGACACATAACCCCACAGAAAAGCCGTGGATTTCCCCCAGTGTGGTTTGGGCTTTTTGGTGATGTTATCAACCTGGGGTCTCAGCCTGGACCTCGCCCCTTCTCTCTCATCTCACCCCAAATAGTGCTGAATTCCTGCCAGGAAGGAACTGCACAAACCTGGGGACCTTGGAGGCCCCGCAGACCGCACCACAGGCTCCCCTTCCCAGTGACTGGGAACAGCCCCTTGCTCCTTAGGGAGATCTCCACATCCGTTCTCCCTGACTTCAGCCTCATCTACCCGAGGGCTGGGTTGGGTTTGGTGCTTTGGTTACTGAGGAAGTGTAACCAGGGTGTGGACTGCTGGGAGAGGCCCCCACCAGCTACCGGGGCTACAGGGGAGCAGGCGGCTGTCAGGGCAGCTTGTCCAATTGAGTTGGGGGTCTGGGAATGTCAGAGAACTCATCAGGAGCCAACACGGACCACCTCGGTGTAGTAGACATCCTCCTGTGACCACTCTGGCACTGGAGGACAGGTAGGTGGTTCTGATGTGGCTGTAAGATGGCAGAATGCCCCATGGAGACGTTGGGAGGCGTAGCTGAGCCATTGTGAGTGAAGCATGATAGAGTGTGCCTGCTGAGGGCTCAGGAACGATCCCATGATTATTATTAAGTAGTAATAGTAGTATTAGTAGTAGTAGTGACTTGCATACTGGTTCTGAAAGGTAGGGCCACCTGTCTGGGTGTGGTGCTGGAACTGACATCTCCATCTGGAATTCCCAGGCAACATTGTGCTGCTCTGGGGAAGAGGTCAGCTTCTGGGAGGAATTCCCTTGCCTCTCCAGCACAACCTCCCCCCATCTCTGGGGCCTTCTCCTGGACTAATGGCCATAAGAGGAGAAACCCTTGACCCTGTTAGAAAAATCGCTGTCTGAAATCCTTGAGGGTATCTGGATTGGAATCCCTTCTCATATTTGTCTTTCTTTAGTGGGGCTTAAAGAGCTCTTGGGGCCTTCCAAGGAAACAGTAACTTAAAAAAACAGTGGGCCTGTGTCTCCCTCACTCACTGCAGACTGAAGAAGGGTCTTCCCTCCCCCAGTACTGTTGACCCCCCTTCCTCTGCTCTGCTCCCCTGAGGCCTGGCTTCCTGGCTCTGCACTGATTTCCTGCCCTAGGATAGGATTTATTCCCAGAAATTCTTGTCATTGACTTTGAGAAGGTGGCTGGCTGGACATCTGGCCGTTCCTGGGGACTGAGAGAGTGGGAAAAGACAGGAAAGGACCAAGGAGAGGTGGGCCTTGGCGCCAGTGCCTGGGCCCAGACCTCCCTAGCTGTGAGAGTAATGCCCTGCCTGGCTTTGCCCCTCCTTGCAAATTGCCACTGTCCTGTTCTGAGCTGCAGGCCACTGGGTCCCAGATGTGCCCTGCACTCCCCTGGTCTGCCAAGTGGCAAGAGTGGACCTAGGAACTCATCAGGAGCCAACCACAGGCCTGCTGTGGGTTCTGTTCGGTTCCTTCAAGTTGGCATTTCACCCAGAGATGCCCCCAATAGGAAGGGCACCTGGAGGACTGTGGCCAGACAGTCACCCAGGGCCCTGCAGGGGAAAACTAAGCCAGTTGGCCTGCTGCGGGGAGGGGTCAGGGCAGCCCTGGGCTGGGACAGCTTAGAAGGACCTCCTGCTTCTCCCTGAGAAGAAAAGGCTCTGAGGGGCAGGAATGATCCTTCGAATACTGTGGGACTACTACTGGGAAGGACTCGTACCGTGTGACCTGAGGGTGAGAATGAGAGCCTCTGGGTAGAAGTCCCAGGAGTCAGCGTGTCCAGGCAGTAGTGGCACATGTTTCTCGGAGGCTGCAGAGAGCAGGCAGGGGATGCTCTGTCAGGCACCAGGTGTGGCCAACAGGGATCGCCTTTAAGGTGCCTACCCGGCTGCTCAGGGACAGGAGTGGGGAACTCTGGGCACCTGCCTGGAGGGCCAGCCAGGGCCCTGGCCACCCTGGTTGACTCCCTGGGTCAGTTTAGGCCCGAGACATGGTTACACTTCCTGAGCTCCTTTGTACAGAAGCCTGGCGTCCCACCTTCAGCCAAGTCTACCTTCTAAAAACCTAACAGGAGGGTAGCTTTTTATCAGTTCTTTCTACTTCATTAGAAATAAAGGATTTGGAGCCCAAGAGAGGAGAATCTAAGAACCCCAATAAGATGAACTGTCTCCAGAGAGTTGGGCGGGAGACAGAGCCACAGAGGTGCCTCCAAAGACCAACTTTTGGACTTTGTCGACCTCAGCATTTGTTATGAGTCCATCCTGATTTGTGGATTTCCATTCTCTCCTTCCACGTCCACTCAGGACCCGGGAAAGGCTAAGCTGAGAGCCGTGACAGTTGATGTGGTAACCTACATGTGACTCTTCACACTTAATTAAAACTAAATACAATTTAAAGTGCAGTTCCTCAGTCTCACCAGCCACTGTGCAGGTGCTCAGTGGGGACACGTGGCTCGAAGCTCCCCTCTTGGACTGTGCAGAGGTTTCTGTCATCACAGGAAGTTGTACGGGACAACACTGGTCTAGCGAAGAGAGAGTTGGAGGAGCCCTTGTTGGCTCTCCCTACCCTGGGGTAGGCCAAACAGTGACCATGGTGACAAATTCCAGGCCAGGTGGGCAGGTTTTGACTGGTTTCAAGAACGAGGTGAGAGCAAGCAAGGGGGGGGGTGCACCCGCAAAAAGAAGGTCACAGACATGGAGATGAAGGGACCACAGGGGCTGAGGAGGGGAAGTAGGAAGCTGGCTTCAGGACGGGGTGAGTCTGGGGCCGTGATGGACGTGGGGTGAGGCGCAGACACCCCCAACAACGGTAGAGCTAGGATTTGGAGGCTTTAGTATTGAATGAGACCATCAACCTTGACAGTGGGTTGGTCGGGGGCAGGGCTTATTGAATCTGTCTTTGGCAATTCAGCCACTCCTCCTATCTGGAGAAGCCCCTAGCTCTGCAGCTCTGCTAACGTCAACTGAACCCCACCCCGGGCAGAAAGACCAGGGTGGGTGCGTGCGGTGCAGTGCTCCGGAAGTGCTATTTTCGTGTAGGGTGGGCTGCTTCCCGGGTGTGTCTGGCCTCCACTCACACCGTCCTTCCCTTCCCAGGTGAAAGAGCTTGTCCTGGACAACTGTCGGTCTAACGAAGGCAAAATCGAAGGCCTCACAGATGAATTTGAAGAACTGGAGTTCTTAAGTACAATCAACGTCGGCCTCACCTCAGTTGCAAATTTACCAAAGTTAAACAAACTTAAGAAGGTAAGTAGAATGTAGGTATGTGTCCTCTCAAGCAGGGAGGTGGGATGGGGAGGAGGAGGGTCATCACCCAGTTTAGGGAACATAATCGAAGGTGAAACCAGACACCTGCCTGACATACCCGAAGAGTCAGAGAAGGAAGATTTCACCAGACGACTTTCCCTTCCCCGTTGTCTGCTGGGAGCCAGGAGGCTCTGAGCCTAGAGCCTTCATTTTAAGAGTTGTTTCTGCTTTTTCCTCCCTGCCTTGTTTAGCTTGAACTAAGCGATAACAGAATCTCAGGGGGCCTGGAAGTATTGGCAGAAAAGTGTCCGAACCTCACGCATCTAAATTTAAGTGGCAACAAAATTAAAGACCTCAGCACAATAGAGCCGCTGGTGAGTCATTTGGGTCCTCCCCTCTCTGCACAGGGCAGGAGGCGGGAGGGATTGGTATCAGGGAATACTACTTTCGAGTTTTTCTAACCTCTTCTATTTTTCTCACTTATCTTTTCTGATTTCATTTAACTGTCACTGTGTACTGTGAGGTAGAGTTTGCGCAACTCCTTCTGCTTCGTCTGCAGAGAAACTGAGGCCTAGAGGAGCTAAGTAAGTTGGCCAAGGTCACACAGAGTCAAGGCGAAGAGGGCCAGGACCCTGGCCTCAGTTTCTGGCCCAGTACTTTTCCCTGTGCAGTGTCCACTTCGGACATCGGAGCTGTCATTTCTTCAGGTTCTTGTCTCTCTTTGGGGAGGGAGGATCCATCCAGGAATTAGTGGATCCCGGAGATGGCCAGCCTGTTTTTTCCTGGGCCACTGGCTGGAGTCTGGTGCCTCCGAAAGTGGGGAGGTGTGTTGGCTCCAACAGAGGCCCCCTGGGCTGGCCAAGAACCGTGTGGTCTGGGACCCTGGTGGAGGCCGTCCTCCACTGTCTCTTGCACTGAACACACCTGAAGCGTCAGGATTTACTACCCAGAATGGGAAAGTTGTGGTCAGAAGAATAACAATCTCTACATAAGCAGAATCTGAGTGACGGTGTTCTCTTGATTTTTAAGGAGGTCACCTGGAAGATGTGTCGCTGCTTCAGTAAAGAGAAGTACTACCACATGAAATAAACACACTTACTCTAAATGGACAGCTAAGAATCACGTCATAAACCGTGCATCTTAGAATCAGGGAAAAGCCCTGAGGATCTCTTGCCAAGTTTACCACGTCTCCCTTTTCTGAGTTTACAGGGTGGGTGCTGGGGTGTTCCTCAGTTTGGGTTTGCAGGGCTCTTGTCCAGGAGCACTCCGTGCCCTCCATGGACACTCGAGGGGGTCTGGTGGGTGGGCCAGGTGACAGAACAGGAAGCTGGCATTCCTTTTTCAAGCTCAGACTTGTCTGCTCATCTGTGGCATGGGGTCAACCATTGGAATATGCTTCCCATAGAACTTCTTTTCAAGTCTTAACACTGATTTTCTAGGGAAAGCAGAACTCTTTTGATATACCTGAAAGTCCATTTCATTACGAAGCAAAATCCTTGAAGAAGGTCTATATGTGTGTATGGGAAGTGAGAGACTGAGGGTATAAAACACTGTGAACCAGTCCCCATGAGAGATCAGGTTGAATTGGTCACCATTAAAGATCAGCTGTAGATACACACACACACACACACACACAACCCATGCCCCTCCCTCCTGACCACACATGTTTTTGTAGCTTCCTCTTCCCTAGTTATCAGTGTGACTGGTGTGTTATACTCACCTCCAAAGGGTGGGAAACTGCTTGAGTTGGAGGTGCTGGGCTCATCCACCCAGACCACAGCCCAGATTCCCTTCCTGCCCTGGACACTCTGCTGAGAACGACCAGGTCTCGGTCATATGTTCTTGGGAGGGTAACCTAGTTCCTGGCATTGACCCTGAGGGACAGTGACATTAGTGGCCAGTTAGGCCTGGCCCCATTGGAACAGGGACTTGGCCTGAGACAGGGTGTTCGTGTACCTGTGCCTTGAATACATGTCATGTGGGAAGTCCAGGTGCAGCTCTGTTTTCTTGCTAGGTGTGTGACCCTTTCAGTTTCCGCAGACACTAAACAGGAATGAAATGAGCCAGAACCCTCTAGGGAGAAGCTCTGGCAAAGCAAATGTGCTGCGTGCCATGGACAGTCTGGGTCCTCCATCGGGCTCCTCGTCCTCTGTGCTAGGCAGCGTTGCAGAGAGGAAGGGGTCTGAAGCGGGGCTGCCTGATTAAACCCCAACTCTGCCCTCCACTTCCTCATTTGTAAAATGGACCAATTATTATTTCTACCTTACTGGGGTTCTGAGGACAAATTGAGTTAATCCACGAAGTGCTATGTTAACTCCTATGATTATAATTATCGTGATTCACAGCAGGAGTTAGTTTGTTGGCTTATGTCACCTCTGGCCCCTTAGTCACAGGGGCAGGCAGCAAAATTCTTGTTCCATGCTCCAAGAGAACCCCACCTAATTTCAGGCTGGTCACTATGAAGGCAACAGCTGTCATTGCAGAATAAAAGGATTCGCACTGGATGAGATTCTAAAGATTAGGTCCAGCCCTCCATTTTCCAGGTGAAGTACCTGAAGCCTATCAGCCAAGGGTGACATGCTTAGGTGGACATTGTGGCTGAGCAGGACCAAACCAGAGTTTCTTTACCACCTGTGGCCTTGTTCTTCACACTGTCTCACTTCCTCCCTCCCCGTTCCCCTGGGTTGTTTCTCTCTCCTCCACCCCCTGCCCCCCGCATCTTCCCCATCTCCTCCTCTCCTGCCTTCCACAAATCTCTCACTGTTGGCTTTATTTCTCTGCTTGCAGAAGAAGTTAGAAAACCTCAAGAGCCTAGACCTTTTCAATTGTGAGGTAACCAACCTGAACGACTACCGAGAAAACGTGTTCAAGCTCCTCCCACAACTTACATATCTCGATGGCTACGACCGGGACGACAAGGAGGCCCCTGACTCAGACGCCGAGGGCTATGTAGAGGGCCTGGACGACGACGAGGATGAGGAGGATGGTGGGTGGCAGAGAGGTGGCCTGGGTGTTGGGAGGCCCCCACCAGTCGCTAAAGAGTATGGGTGTCAGCCTCTTTCCAAAGCTGTGGAGGGGACTGCTTACTGGTGTCCCTAGTTATGTAATTGGTTGACTCTCCTAAAACCGCATGAGCCTCAGAGAAGCATCCTAGGACCCTAACTATATAGTACTATAATTTCTTAAAAACCATCTAGGTGAATCTTCACTTTGATTCCCACCCCCCTTCCAAAATCCCACTGGGAATGAGATTCTTCAGTGTCCCCCTAGTGTGACCCTAGACTTGGATACTCCTAGGGAGGGGGCGAGCAGGTAGAAGAAGGTGGGATGTGGTCTGAGGGTCCTCTTTCCCCATCTAGGTGTCCAGTCAGAGGGCTGGAGAGGTTGTGGGGGCCCCCTGGTGGCTGCAGCCCACAGGGCCTACAGTCCAGGACTTACTGGGTGTGGACCCAGGAGCCCCAGGGGCCCTGGCAGTGGAGCCTGTGGGTAGCATGTTGGCTCCCTGGCAGTGCGGTGAGCAGCCAGGGTTGCAGGAAGGGAAAAGAAAAGGGCACCCCCTCTTCCTTTGCCATATCACCAGCATAGCATGGCTTTCTGCAGGTCTGCATGGCCAGAGTAAAGTTGAGAATGGAGACACTTGCCTAATTAATTCAGACACAATATTTTGTTGTTCCTTGTTAGATGAGAGTAATTTGTAAGTTATCCATGTGCCTTGTTTGCCTTAGTGATGCAATATAAAGGACCCAAGACTGGAGTCCTATGACCAGGTCTCTGGGCTCAGACTAGTTTGATGTGTGACCTTGAACAAGTCACTTCTTCCCTCTGCCTTACATATCTCCCTTTTAAAGTGAGGACTTTGGCTAGGTGCTCTTTCTAAATGAATTGATTCCTCAGCTTTCCCAGGCCGTATAACTTGTTTCTCTGATGTGGCAATTTCTCTGTGGTTGACCTCCACAAAAGATCTTTCGTTTTTATAAAGCTCAAGGAGGAGGACGGCTTAACACTCGGACCACTTAGGGTGTTTATCTTTTAGATCACTTTAGGCTGTGTTCAGTCACCTTGAGTCATCCAGGTTTGGGGCCTGTGGGGGTTTTGGGTAGGGTTGTGAGGGTCACAGGCCCCCCACTGGGGACCACACCCTGCCAGGCCCCTCAGCCTGGGGGCTGTGCTATGCGAGGGAGGAGCCAGCTCACCACCAGTTCTGCTCTGTTCTGTTCTTTCCCCATTCCACTGCACAGAGGAAGAGTATGATGAGGATGCTCAGGCAGTGGAAGACGAGGAGGATGAGGAAGAGGAAGAAGAAGGTGAAGAAGAGGATGTGAGTGGAGAGGAAGAGGTAAGTGGCTGGGCTGTGTGGGGGTACCATTTCTCCGAGTCCCTGTTACTTGGTGCCTCTGAGTCAGTCCCACTAAATGCCTCGGTGACCAGCCTTTGGCAGCCCAGGAGCCCTGGTTCGGGACATGGGTCCATTTCAGGGCCCTTTATTGGGTTGGTTTGAGAGAGGCCAGACTTGGCAGCAAGCATTGTGAGGTTGGATTAGGAGGGGGTAAGAGGGAATTCTGGAGGCAGGTAAAGAGGGGACCTTGCCTGCTGGGTTAAGGCTGGCCCTTGTTTCTGTGTGAAAATTAGTTTTTACTGCACCCATGTCCCACTGCTGCCTGTTTGCATTCACACGTTAGTTCGCTGAGTACTTACAGTGTACTAGGGAAAATCAAAGACTGCCTTGAATTGATGGGTAGTAGAAGACACTGCTGGATTCCAAACCAGTGACATGGGTCTCATGTACACAGTGGAAGTAGTACCATTTTTCTGACACATTGGCTGGGTCCTGCCTTTTTCCAACAAGGTCTGTGGCGTGTCCATGAGTGTAATGTAGTGCAGAGATTTCACTGTGTGTCCCTGGACACATTCCTTGACCTTTCTGAGCCCGTTTCTTCGTCTCTGAAATAAGTGTCTGGGTTATAAATAGGGATCAACTCACCGGATTGGCAAGAGGATAGTTTATAAGTAAAATGCTGAAGGACAGCGTCTCATAAAAAGGGCGTTTGACCACTTAACCATTTTAGGCTTTCACACCCTTCCTTCTCCAAGGTGCTGGCTCAGAGAGCTGGGTTTTGTATTTGGATGTTCTGAGTCTCTCTGTGTATCCAGAGTCATTTTCCATGGTTTGCTCAGAATTCTGCAACAGCCTACTTGCTAATTACAAAAGTTAGACCTGGCGAAATTGGTTTAAAGTGACCACGGCCTGGACACGGCACCGGCTTCTCTCCCTGTCCTCTGTCTCTGGATGGAGTGCACAAACGCAGACCCGCTTGGGCAGGATTTCCTGGCCGCCTGGCCTGGGCTTGGGAGAGGCAGGCAGGTGCCAGTGACAAGAAGAGCTGGTGAGATGGGCTTGGTTCCTGCCCGGTCTGCAATGGGGCTTCTCTTCTCCCAGGTGTGGGCTCTAGGCTCCCCTCTAACGCCTTAGGAAAACAGCCCCCCCCCCCCCACCAGGGCAGGGCAGTAAGTAGTTTTGACTAATGGATTTTTTTTCATTTTGCTCTTCCTGTCACAGGAGCTGCAGCGTGCAGGGTGGGGGTGGGGGTGGTGTGTATAATCTCATTGACCATCTGCAGATTTCCAGCTTCCGGTAAAGGAGAGCTCATACACACACACGGTCTCGGCAAACAGACTGATCGAGAGACTCTTTTTGTGACATTACAAAAGGGTATATCCCTTGACAAAAAGAAGTCTATCACCAACTTCTTTTTAAACAATAGGCTGCCTAATGTCTTAGCAGCAGTGTTCAACATACAGAGCTTTAACTGGCATCTAACATGAGGAACAGGGGTCCTGTATTGAGACTGAAGTCACACATCTTGCTGGATCTCAAGGAGCTGGGTGATGTCCTCAGGGTCCTTGAATTTATCCTCTGCTCCAAGCAGTCTAAGTTTGCAAGAGGATACAGGCTAGGTAGGGTGAGGTTGGACTTGCCCACAAAATCTGGGCTTGCTGAAACTGGGGTCTTCTCTTGAAGCCAAAACTAGACTGAGGACAGATGAAAGGGTGGCCTCGTTTACATGACAGAGTCGGCCTAGGAACTCACTCCTAAGAGAGTGGCAGATGAGAAAGCCGCCTGGGCTGTCGGGACTTCAGGTCAGGAGTTCTTAACCTTCGGGGAGAACCCACAACCCCCCCTGACATTTTTTGCACATATTATATGTGACAGGAGTATTTCCTAGGGCGGGGTAAACTTTCTACAGTCTTAAAGGGGTCCTTGATGCAAAAGAAGTGTGCTTTAGAGTCATCCTGAAGTCGTGTATCCCAGTGTGGGCTCTGAGAGGCTGTCTTTTGAGGTCAGTGTGGGGGAAGTGGCTTCCTCGGCAGGTCTGGGCCCCAGAGGCACCTCTGATGCATGGTGTGCATCTTCTCTCCTAGGAGGATGAAGAAGGTTATAACGACGGGGAAGTAGACGATGAGGAAGATGAAGAGGATCTTGGTGGTATGACAGCCCTTTTACTCTTGGCTGGTAGCAGCTGGCCCCTTCGGTTGACAGTAGATTGTGTAGGCCTTGAGGACCTGGCCGTGGGCAGAACACGCCCATCTGAGGCCACAGGTACCTGCCTGGCTTTGCAGATGTCCTGCCTCAGAGAACCAGGATGGCAGAGCTTCCTAGATGTATGGTCCCATTTTCCAGCGGGTGGTCTGTTAGAGGTAGGACCAGTGTTTAACCTAAATCTCTTTTCTTCATACTCTTCCAGAAGAAGAAAGGGGTCAGAAGCGAAAACGAGAACCTGAAGATGAGGGAGAAGACGATGACTAAGTGGATAACCTATTTTGAAAAATTCCTATTGTGATTTGACTGTTTTTACCCGTATCCCCCCCCCCAAATCCCGCCCCCCGAAACTTATTTTTTTCTGATTGTAACGTTGCTGTGGGAACGAGAGGGGAAAAGTGTACTGGGGGTTGTGGGGAGAGGGTGGGCGGGAGGGGGTGGAATAAAATACTATTTTTACTGCCACTCTTTATTTTTTTCCCCTACTTTTTTTTTGTGTCTGTTTTTGTCCCTGTAATTGCAATAGCTGAGTACACACCAAGTGAGCATTTGTTCCTTACTCTCAGAGGATGGTTTGGAGGTCTCGTACATTTCCTGGTGTTTCCTGAGTCTCTTGAGTTGGTTGGAAGGCCATTGCTGGCCTCAGTTTGGTTTCTCAAAGCCCAGGAAGGGCTGAGCACCAGCCACATCTTACCTCTTGTTCTGGTTCACGTGGTTTCTGCATTTCTTCGGCCTGCTAGAGGCAACCAACGCCCTGGTTTTAAATAGCAACCTAAAGGCGTATTTTGGCACTGGTTGGGGGACAGTCCCCATCTCTCATTCCCTTTCCCTCTTCACAGATGGTGGTGGGCTTCGTTCTACGAAGAAGACTCTGATGTCACTCTTACGAGCTATGATATGAGCCAGAGAGCTGAGATAGCAGGCTTAGAGTAAAGTGGATCTAGTGATTATAATTAAAAGAGAAGAAGCAAACCCTTAAACGTCAACCTCTTTAAAAGATTTTTTAAGAACTGTCCTATCTTGTTCTGTAAGATATTAGAACGCTTTGTTTTACAAAATGGCAAGAAAATTCTTCCACGTGTGCTTCTGTGCTTAGACCATTTTTACAGACCTAAGTGCGGGAGACACTGCTGCATGTCGGCTGGGTTGTTCGTTCGTTTGTTTTTTTTTTTTTCATACACCCGAGCACGGAAAAACTAATGCAAAATTGTATTTTCTTACCTAGTGGAAATCTGAAATGACTGCAGATTCCTAGTGAATGTACAGGTTTGCTTTCATGTCCCCCTTCTGGATTGCTTTAGAAGTGACGTGTTGTTCCCCAGCCCGCCTTTCATCTGTACAAAAGGACATCGGCACCAGTTTCTCTCCTCCCCCTCAGAAGAGCCAAACTTTTGAGTTTTATGTCTGTTTGTCATTGATAAATTTCAATAAATCTTTTTATACAATTTTTTTGGGATGGCTTCTTTGAGTCCAACAGGCCACTGGTCTTTCTGAGATGCGTTCCAGACAACCTGTTAGCTGACGAGGTGGCTTTCCTTGTAGGAAATGTGACCTGATACTAAGTTTGGACACTGTGGGTCTCAAAGCAAGACTCGGTGGTGTGCTTTTTTTCCCTCGAAGCTTCATTTCTGAGGGGAAAACATGTAAAGTGATAAAGATTTTAAAAAGCTAAACGCCAAACCAGAAAGTTAGGCCAACTTGGGACCTGACCTTATTCTGAATATCTTTTTCATTGTGGCGCTCAGACTAAAAAAGAAAAGATGTTTAAAACCTCAGGAATGCATAAGGCAGCTTTGTTCCTTTTTTACTTAACCATTATTACGATTACTTCTCCCTACCTCTAACGTATCTTCAAAAGCCATCCAAAAAGGTTGCCTAGTGGTCCATTAACTAATCTGACTTGCTTCACCCTAACCAAGTGGTGAGATGTTTGGGTTATTTCCAGTCGACCACTGCAGTGGACATTCTGTTCTACCTTTTTGTGGATTTCTTAGAACAAATGCTTAGCAGTAGTATCGTTGGACCAAAGGTTGATCTTTATATAAGACCTGTATGCGAGGTTCCATGCTTTCCAGAAGGATTACACTAATGTTCCGTGGTAGTTTATACATGTGCACATGTTCGTTCTCAGGCTTTTGCAGCCTTGGACCCCCTACCGCCCCCCGTGAGCCCTAGTTCCTGTGCAGTCCGAGCAGGTGAGGTGCTTCTCAGGAGAGGCTGACTCACCTCAGCCTCTGGGCGGTCCCCTGGACTGCACTTTCCTTTGGACACGCCCCCTGGCCCCTTGAGCAGGATGGGGAGGCGGCCTCCCAGTGGCCTGGGGCCGTGGAAAGCACTGGGGCTGTGAGGACGAGCGAGGCAGGTGTGTTCTGTGCCTCTCCGAGCTGGTGAGAGAACCTGGGAGCAGTGTGAGGTGTTCTGGCCTGGGCTCCCTTTATGGGGGTTTTAAGGATCAGTTGACTCACACAGATACGGAATTAAATTCTATAAAGTGTAAGGGGAAATGGATGACAACTGGGTTAATGATGGGAGTAGGGGCGGAAAACCCTATCTGTGAATCATACTGAATGCTCACATCAACGCTCAAGTAGTCTCGTAGCCGTTTTATTGATGAGGAAAACCAAGGTCTGATGGCTTGCAGGTAAGAGTAGTCGAGCCAAGGTGAGCCTCAGGTCTGGACTGTTTTTATGGAGCCTGGTCGTGAATGGCAGGGAGGACGAGGAGGCTCAGCAGTGGGGTGGGGCTAGGGAGAGCTGGCCTCGGTTGAGCTCTTGCTGTGTGCCAGGTACTGAGCTTTACAGGCAGCATCTCTTCCTATTGAGTCCTCACAGCCTCCTTAGGTAGGTGCCATTCCCTTGTATACAGTAGACTCTGGTCACAGCCAGAGACAAGCCTCAGGAATAAACCAGGGGTGTGCGGATCCAGACCCAGCCCTTCGACCTTACACTGGAGTTCCTCCTGCTCCCCGAGACGCCGTATGAACCAGCTGTGCCGCAGTAGTTGCTCACCTTGCCCAGCAAACCTGGTGAGTGAGGTTTCCCCACCAAGTGCTAGCAGGTGCCAGAGGATGGACCTCCGAGAAGGAAGGGCCATTAGAAAACAGGCCAGGGAGGGTAAGTGATGTGCCCAAGGTCACCCTGCAAAGCAGTGGCAGAGCCCACCCTGCAGCCCAGGACTCCTGGTCCGGGGCTTCTGCATCTTATCACGGGGCTCACTGTACGGTTGCAGGAGCCCAGCTCTTGTGAGAATCAGAAGATACACAGTGTAGTATCTTCCAGGAAGAACAGCCAAGCCTCGGGTGGGCAGGATGCAGTGAGCACCACGGTGTGTCTGTGTTTTATGTGGCTTTGGAGTGCATCCTGTATTTTTGAGTATTTACTGTTTGGCTTCCTAGAGGTGTCTGGTTAGCCATCCCTGAGAAGGGCATTTCTTGATGCAGACAAGTGTCTGGAGAGAATGACGATGCTAGTTCTAGATTAGGAGCTCCTACTATCAGAATTTATATCCACTGCCTCCCTTGTCCTCACACAGATTTCATAGATGAAGCCAAGGCTCAGACAAGCTAGATGACTAGCCGAGCAAGTAAATGGCAGCTGAGCCTCCAGCCTGTGTCTGACACTGGAGAACTTGTTCTTAGCCACTGTGTTAAAAGCCAGGCAGACGAGGGAAGGGAGATGAGCAATTCAGTTTGTCTCATTTGCTGACTTGCAAAGGCTGTTTTTATCCTGGTTCAGAGACTCATTGTTCATGGCTGGAAGGATTCCCACAGTGGGTCCCTAATAAGCAGCTCTGGACAATGGTGTCCCTGAGTCCTTGGATAGGCCCCTGTGGCAGGCTGGGCCCAGGGGTGAGTGGGGCAAGGAGAGGGCTGGAGATGGACAGATGAGGGCAGGTCTGAGACTGAATCAGCCTGACTATGGCCCACAATGCAGGCTCTGAATGTGCCAGAAGGGGAGACGGGAGAAAGATTCAGACCTGATGGGATGTCTGCAGACTGCTAACTGTGGCCTAGGGAGCTGATGCAGGGGACATCTGCGGAGTCACCCGCCAAGCATCAGCTCCTCTTGGTCTGGCAACAACACTACAGAAGCCACCACAGAGACTCACGTGAATATGGCCCATCCCCATTCCTGAAGTTCAGTTGGGGCTGACCACCATCTGTCTGGTTCCTGGGGTGAGCAGACCTAGTCCTGAGCAATCGGCACACTCCAAACTGACCCTACTGACTGGTACAAGAAAGGGCCTGAGACACAAACTGGCTAAGGAGGTTTAGTCCTGGAATTTGGAAAATGAGAAACTTCCTATTGCAGGTACCGGGCTGGGAGGATGGAGGCCAGGAGTTGTGGAGGCAACATCGCCTGGACAGAGCTGCTGGATGATCCCATTTCAACCTCAAAGAGTCCTGATGGATGCAATGAAGCAAGGGCACCATCGTAGATTTGGGCATTGCTTGTTTCTCATCATAGCCCTATATCCAGCAGTCATTTTGTCCCCACTCCAAAGGTCGAACGCATGTAAGTGCTCGGTGAATATGTACTCCTTTGTGCCAGACACAACACGAAGTGTCCTATAGACATCAAGCTAGTGTTTTCCAAATTTCTGTGATGAAAGTCCCTGGGGCCTATCTGACTGCCGGGCCTCACCCCTGGGAATTCTGATTCTGTGACTCTGGATTGGGGCCTGGGAATCTGTGTTTTAACAAGTACCCACAGGATTCTCACAGGGGATGTCTGGGAAATGCTGCACTAAACTCAGCACCCACAGCAGGCCAATGAGGACGGTCTTGTGGCCATGCTCACTTGATGCTGAGTAAGGCTCAGAGCTAACCTGCCCAAGCTAACAGGTGGCGAGAGGCAGGGCTGGGATTTGAACCTGGTCTACATGACTTTCATACTTCTTGTAGAAAGGGGGTGACAATAGCTACCTGTGCGTCTCACAGGGTGTGAGACAATGAAAAAGATGGGGAGGAACATTATAAAATAGCAAAAACTGATACTGAGAAAGATGCCAGTTTTATGAAAAAGAAGGCTAAGCAAACTCAAATAATTTCTGTAAGAAGAAAACAGTCTCACAAACCACTCTAAGGTAATATACACAAAAGGACTTTCCCCTCCCTTTTAAAATTTACATATGATAAAACTGTCATGGATGATCTTAGTTGTTTTTTTTTTTCCAAGTGAATTTTCACTAAAACTTGCAGAAGGCCATCAAGTCTTGACCAGGGCTCAGGAACCAGACCCAGGCTCTCCTGACTGTGAGACTAACTAGCTGGGGACCGTGTGTAAGTCACCTGCGTGTCCTGTAGAAGAGCCATGCAGACTGCGTGGCTTCCGGCAGCCTTAGTCAATAGTCTAGTTCCAGTCTTTCCCCCATGCACTGGGGCCCTCTGTTAGGTCTATGTTGATGTCAGGAAGTTTAGTGAAGGTGTTCCCTGGCAAATCTACAGGATGGCAGTGGGAAGGATCAAGGTGGGAGAAACAGCCTTTCTGCTGAGGCAGGAGAAAGCTGCTGCCGAATTAAAAAGCTGATGCAAAATTAGCAAAACAACTGAGGTCTGAGGTCTGTACACCTTCACGTTTGCCTGAGCTGATAAGGAATCTGAGGCAAAATGGCTCGGCACAGGTGATCTCGTCTCATTCTCACAGCAGAATTCTCTTTGAGGAAGTTATTCTCCCCAGTTTCCAGATGAATGGGCTGAGGTTCAGAGACATTATGAAAATTGCTCTAGATCTCACAGCCAGGAAGGCACGAGCTGGTATCGGCCCCCATCGCTTCCTGGCCTGAAGCATGGAGGTGTTTCCTCAATTCTCAGGTCCTGAGCAGCCTACAGCCAACTGCAGCAAGATTCATCTCCTCCAAATCTTGGTTTGACTAATCTCACACCTTTTCTGAAGAATCTAGCTCTCAGGCCCAGCACGGTCCTCCCACTCATCTCTGCAGTTCTTCAGACAGTGACAAAACCAGTCTCCCCATAGTCCCTGGGAACAGATGCCTTGCAACAGAAATGACTTGAACCTCAGGAACACGGAGAACTGGTTGCTACCTCTGGAGAGAGGGACACTGGATGTTTTGAAAGGACAACAGCAGCTCCTTCCAATGA
>PVKM010004473.1:0-29826 GCA_004027735.1 Carollia perspicillata
AAATCAGCTGACAGTCTGATGGGAACTCCTTTGTAGGTAACCGTGCCCTTATCTCTTGATGCTTCTAGAATTCTCTCCTTCATTTTAATCTTGGCTAATGTAACTATGATGTGCCTTGGTGTGTTCCTCCTTGGGTCCAACTTCTTTGGGACTCTCTGAGCTTCCTGGACTTCCTAAAAGTCTATTTCCTTTACCAGGTTGGGGAAGTTCTCCTTTATTATTTGTTCAAATAACTTTTCCACTTGTTGCTCTTCTGGTACCCCTATAATGCGGATGTTGGAATGTTTAAAGCTGTCCTGGAGGTTCCTAAGCCTCTCATTTTGTTGAATTCTTGTTTCTTCACTCTTTTCTGTTTGGTTGTTTCTTTCTTCCTTCTGGTCCACTCCATTGATTTGAGTCCCAGTTTCCTTTCCATCAGTATTGGTTCCCTGTGCATTTTCCTTCATTTCACTTAGTGTAGCCTTCATTTTTTCACTTAGTTTGTGACCAAAATCAACCAGTTCTGTGACCATCCTGATCACCAGTGTTTTGAACTGTGCATCTGATAGGTTGGCTATCTCTTGCTTGCTTAAAAGTATTGGCTCTGGGGCTTTGATTTGTTCTTCCATTTGAGCCATAATTTTTTAGTCTGGTTGCACCTGTTATACATGAGGGGTGGAGCCTTAGGTGTTCACCAGGGTGGGGCAACCCAATGGCTGGGTTGTGATGCTGTATGTGGGGGCGGGGCCAGAGAGGGAATAATGGCTATCTCTCGGTTTTCGGTGGCCTCTGCCACTTCCCACAAGCAAATTGGGCCTTTCTGGTGCTGATTCCCAGGTGGATGGGCTTGTGTACGTTCTAAGACCCTGTGGGTCTCTCCAACAAATGCTCCTGTGAGACTGGGAGTCTCTCCCGGCACCTCAACCCCACAAGTGTTTTCAATCGGTGCTTTTAGGTTTTATCTCCCGGCACTGGGGCCCTGGGTTGTTCGGTCTGTCTCACTGGCCATTTTTGCCTAGTTTATCTGCGTGCAAATGTGTGTCTGCAGTCAGCCAACTGCTTTGCGAGCCCCACTGGGTCTGCTCGTTTCCTCCCCACACCTGGGTCTGCCAGCCACGGCTTTTTCCTGCTGCACCCCTCTCCACTGGCCGCCAACTCCGCCACTCTTACCCACCTGGATGAATGCTTTGTTCGTTGTTGTCAGACTTTGGTACGATTCAGTTTTCCGTCTGTTCTGGTTGTTTTTTTGTTTCTAAATCTTTGTTGTCCTTCAATTTGGTTGTGCGAGGAGGCAGTGTCTCCAGCTACGCCTCCATCTTGGCCGCAAGTCCCCAATTTGCTTTCTTTCCCACTCAAGAAAGCATACCTTAGTCTAAGAGAGTGGATTAAATTCACTGCTTTATCCCTTCAATAATTATTGAACAGCTACTATCTGCAGGCACTGTTCTAGACACTGGGGAGAGAGGAGTACACAAATAAGATGCAATCTCTGTCCCTGTGGACTTCACATTTGTAGAGAAATAACCTTGAACGAACACAAATTTAAATAAATAATTCATGGTGGCATTTTAATTAGCAGTAACAAATCATTTATAATACACATCACTTGATCACTACAGAAGACACAAGGGACCATAAAAGAGCTCCTGTTTGGGTAGGTGGCCAAAGCTGTTGATTGGGGATTTGAGTTTGGGTCCCAACTCTGGCACTCAGGTGAATAACCCTGACTAAGTTACTCCTGTGGGCCTCAATCTTCTAATGTGTTAACTGAGTTTATCACCACCAATTTCATGACTAATAAAACAATAACCATATGGTTCTTGAGTGAATTGAGTGGTAATATAAATAAAATATTTGTAAACTATGACAGGCCATACACCAAAGTTAACTTTTAAACATCACTTTCTTAGGATATATGGTAACTGATATTATAAAATGATATTAATAAATCATGTTCAAAAAATACTATTTATGCGAGCCAAACAACCGCAGTTCAATTCCCAGTCAGGGCACATGCCTGGGTTGCAGGCCAGTTCCCAGCAGGGGAAGCACGAGAGGTAACCATACATTGATATTTCTCTCCTTCTCTCCTTCCCTTCCCCTCTAAAAATAAATAAATAAATAAAATCTTTTTTAAAAAATACTATTTAAGAAAGAAGAAATATAGCAAACTTAAAAAGAACCTCATTACCCCCCAAAGCATTTTTTTTTACTTTATTCTTTTTATGTTTGGTGCTTAAATTGATTCATTCTCATTAAACAGGAAAATTACCTAGAAGTAGTTCCTAGAAGTAGTCTCACTCTAACTGTTCCAGACTGTAAAGGTTCACTCTTTTACAAACCAGAAGGAAACTTATTTACCTAACTGTATTTGTCTGTCATCTAGGTAAAGGGTCATGGAGCCTTAATAAGCAGGTTGGTTAAATTGTGTAACAAAGAACACAATCAGACATCATTAAATATAAATTATCTTCTTTCTGACATAGGAAAGGACTGCCTAGTATTTTGTACAAAATCACAATGGCATCAGCAGACAATGGCCCTATTTATATCAAGATAGAATCTACAAGAGCAGAATATTCATACCTCAGTTAATTTTAACCTATAGAAAGCATAAACTTCAAAAAGGATAAATGTGAGAGAATCAGACAAAATCTAGTTAGATCATAAAGCTCATGTCTGAGGGGAGCCAATATAGTAACAATTTAAGAAGCATTATCTGCTCACTTCAACACCGGAAAAGACATTGCCAACACCTTTTCATAATTAATGAGAACATGTATGTCATTACAGACTATACAGTTGCCTCAGTTAAGGTTAAACACAGAATGGAAACTCATACACCATCTCACTAAAACCCAAAATCCAAAAGCAGGTTTAATTTCATTGATCCAGCAGCCTTTAAAGGCTGGCCGTAGAGATGAGTACTGCCTGGGTGTACAAGCAGAGGCTTCTTATTCAGAAGACCACTGTTTCAAAGAAATTAAAAAAGAAGTTATTCAGGAGTCTGTTCAACACCAAACAGAATGTTTACACTAAATATGCCTAATACCATTAGCCAAGAAATGGATATTAGCGATGGCTGGGAAGCAAAGGGCCACAACCACCTAACCCTAAAATTAACCTAGAAGCTCAATTAACTCACTTTTAATTGAGCGGTATCATAATTCTAAAGAAACTAATTTTCTTAGCAACAACCTTGTGTATAGTTAATAAATCACTATAAACAAACCTCATGAAGGATTATAGCAATAACTTAGGGGAGAGCCTCCTTCATCACAGAAGTTACTGAAATATCCTTCTCCCCATTTACTTCTAAGTATTCCCCCAAACCTTTGAATCAACTTAAAAGTTTTAGTTTCATTTGACTGCAGCAATCTAGCTCAACAAACAAAAATAAACTGTAAATCTCCAAACTATTTTAAGGAAATGATGAATGTATTTTAGTATTACTAAATCAGACTCTCCCCCCCACCCTCAAAATTGGCCTAAAGTCCTAGTGAATAAAATCCATCCTAGCTACAGTGGGTGGGAGAATGGGGGAATAAATTATTCTGAACGAAAAGCACCTGGGCCTATTTAGCGACAGAGTGTGGTTCAGTGGAAAGAGCATACAACCCCACTCCAGTTACTTGGCCTCCCAGACAGACCTCAGTGTCCTCAGCAATCACGACCCTTCCTTTGCAACAACGTTTGCAAGTATCAGAAACACAACATAATCTATGTAACTTTATTAACCAATGTCATCCCAATAAATTCTATTTTTTTAAAAATACAACATACAGTGTCTCCTTAAACTCTTGACAGAAAGGAAGGGCTCAATGAAGAGCAGCTTTTAATTATTAGTTAAATTCAATCTGACCTTTCAGATTCCTTTCCTGCATCAAATAACCCTCACCCAGTAATCCTAACCTGGCACATGGTAAGAAAGAGCTCAATAAATAGTAGCAAATATTATTATCCAGCAAATTCACTAATCCTGCGCTCACATAAACATCTATAAATATAAACTTATAACTACACACCACTTGTTAAAAAAGTACTTTAAATGGGAAGAGGGAACATGCTGACTAAAATCAACCTACTCACTGGGCAACCAGTTCCAAAGCTACATCAGAGAGAAAATCTGATTTAGGGAAAAGACACCAGGGCACTTAAAGAGATTTTCTTAGATTTTGTAGTCCTATAGACAATGACCAAAACAACAACAAAACAAAACCCTTTAGGAAAGTCGCGACTGCTTTATCATGTTATAATAAAATGATCTATTTTGCTTCTATTACTGTTACAAACTCACAAAATCATCACACTTCTCTCCCAAGTCAGATTCCAGATTAAACAGAATCAGATGATCGACAGACATAATATTTAGAATGTAATATTCCTACTTTTGCTTTCAGTGAGTGTATTTTGGGGGAGCACCCTGAATACACTCCTTAACAAATAAATGAAAGTGTGTAATTCCAGAAAACATAATTAAGTCTGCAGAGAATCTGCTTCCACCTCTACTCTTCCGGTGATATAAATCACTTTTATTGTATATCGACCTTATTCACTACCACAGGAATGTAAATATTTTAAAATATCTTATTTGCAGTAAGTTCACAATTTTACTGTTTTTAAAATAACAATTTTCTCTAGTAAATTTTTTTAGTTCAGAGTATTGATTTGTGGGCAAAACATATACCCAAGCCATCATCTGGTGGCATTTAAAATCACCACAACTATGTATTCTAACACTAAGTTCTCCTTAGTAGGTGAGAACACAGGATTTAGTCAACATTGTTCAAGCTTGGTAATACTTGACTTATCAATAAGCACACCTTGGTGCAAAAATTTATTAAACAACTTCTTTTAAAAAGCAAAGACTTCTGGAGTCAAAGCAAAATTAAAAATATCAACTAAGCTTTTAAAGATCTAGGAATACCTTATAGAGCTGTCTCAATTTAAAATTAACTGTGTTAGATATGCAGAAGTATTTACTGACCTGATGTTGCAATTTACTTTGAAACGTATCAAAAATAAGAGATGAACAGATGGAACAGGCGTGATAAAGCACGTGTAGTAAAATGTTAATGGCAGAGTGTAGGTGATAAATACAGAGGTGATATTAAAATCCTTTACATTTTGTTATACATACATCTGAAAATTTTTATAATAAAACATTTGATAAAAATAACCAAAGCAACCATGTCTTCTCATAGTTCAATCTCTAACTTGTAAACTATATTTTGGGAACTAGCATAAATGCTATAGTCTTGATTTTAATAAAGTTTAATTTAAGGAAGAGCTCAGGTAGGAAATTATACCAGAAGCATATTAACCCCAAAGGTGTCCATCACCAGAAGTTAACTTAAAACAACCTGTCATAGATGTAGTAAAAAACAAAATGTCCTTAAATTCTCTAAAAACTTCTGAAGGCTCCAAAATCCCATTGAGAGAAAGAAGGCAATGCTAAAAGTTCTCATTTGAGGGGAAGAGTTTACATTTCCCCAAATTGAGCAATTTTGTTTCACTAAGTTGGACAACAAATAAGATGATCCAGTTTGGAAGTTCACAAAAACAAGGCCCCGGCCAAGTAGCTCAGCTGTAGAGCATCAACCCAATATGCCATGGCTGTGGGTTCTATCCCCAGTCAGGGCGCATACAAAAATCAACAAATGAATGCACAAATAATAAGTGAAACAACAAATCAATGTTTCTCTCCTTTCTCCTCTCTCTCTAAAATCAATAAATAAAAAATAATAAAAATGAGGTCCCATGACATCCCACAAAAAAATACCTTTTTCATGAATGTTTCATCTCTATACAGGTAAATTTCACTCATTCCATTCTGTAAAAGAGCATCACAGGAAGTTGCCCTGCAAGCTGAGTCCCGCTCTGTGCCTCCTACGTTACATACTTCTTCATTGTTTTATGGGGGAGAGACTCTGGATGAAGCAGCACAGGACAGTCCCATGTTTAATGATTACACCCAGAATAATGTTGACAACTGGACTTCAGAATTGGAGGAGGGGAGGGAATTCTATGAGTCACGCTCATTTCTAAATTTAAGGTAACCTGTATGTATCAATTTTCTGGATGAAGTTCGAAAGAGTCTAAATTTAAGGTAACCTGTATGTATCAATTTTCTGGATGAAGTTCGAAAGAGAACAATTTAGCCTGAACAAACTATATAGTATTTTAGGGGTACAATTCCAAAAACGTAAAAGTTTTACTTGAAGCCTACTGGGAAGCACTAACAAGCATTTTTATTTATTTATTTATTTATTTAATTGTTCAATTATAGTTGTCCCCATTTTAGCACAACCTCTTCTTTTTTTTTTTTTTTTACAACCTCTTCTTAATAAAAGATTTTACTTACGTATTTTTAGAGAGAGGAAAGGAGAGGGAGAAAGAGATGGAGAGAAACATCAATGTGCGAGAGATACATCAATCAGTTGCCTCTCAACACTCCCCCAACTGGGGACCTGGCCCAGAACCCAGGCATGTGCACTGACAGGGAATCAAACCGGTGACCTTCTGATTCAAAGGCCAGCACTCAATCCACTAAGCCACACCAGCCAGGGCTAGCACCAAGCATTTTTTAAAAATAAAATACATTGTCTGTCCTTTCTTAGACACCAAATTGGTTTTCTTTCCCTAAGTTAATTTTAAGACATACGGATAACCTTCCCCATCTCCTAGGTTGTAATAACTGAAACATAACATACATTTTCACTGGACCTGATCAAGGGCAAAATAAACGTACAAAACTGAAATAACAACGTGACAGGTCTAAAGGCTGGAAACTGTTCATGACCAGAAATGTGAAAACTAAGTAATAATGACAAACAATATTCTTGTCAATTTCCATTCTAGGAGAGAAAGAAAAACATGAACATCTATGCTATAAATTCATACTTAGTAAATTTGTTTGTGAATATAGCAGATGGGGAGGTGGGAGTCTTAGGTAAATAATTCTACAAGAGTTTTGAAATCTAATATCCTTTGCTTAATTCTTTTTAAGAAAAGATTTTATTTATTTTTAGAGAGAGAGGAAGGGAGAGAAAAAGACAGAAAGAGAGAGACATCAATTGGTTGCCTCTCAAATGCCCCCAACCAAGAACCTGGCTGGCAACCCAGGCAGGTGCTCTGACCAGGGGCAGAACCAGCGACCTTTCTCTTTACAGACAATGCTCAACCAACTGAGCCACACTGACCAGGGCTCCTTTGCTTAATTCTTAACCTAAGGTGATAGCAGCATATTTACACCAGAACTATACAGACACTCTGAAAGTTATTATGAATATTAACTGCTGTTTAACTCTGACACAGCTATTCTCCACTAAAAGTGGTTTAACAGATAGGTCTCTCCCCCAAAATAGGATTAGGGATGTCTGTATTTCTGATTGCTTTCCAATTATAGTCACTAATAGCTTAAGAATTGTCGTCTTTGTACACAAAGAAGAGAGTATTTTTGGATATGACTTTGAAGGGGGTAAGCACTGAATCAAGAGCTAATTTGGCTGCATATTTTTTTCCCTGCTGTATAGTAATCATGTAGAAGGATGAGAAGCCCAACAAACAAAATGAGAACTGTGATTCTACTAAAAAGTAAATGTGGTGGCATATTAAGAGTTGGGGACAATCTGGTAAAATTGTATGTTTAGGATTTGTTTCAAAATAACCCAGTCTGGGGGAGAGGTACTACATGAAACAAGACTGACTCTGGCTATAAGTCAAAGCTGAGTGACCAATACATGGCGATTCTCTATACTACTCAGCTTTTGCATGATTTCCATAATAAAGTTTTTTTTTTAATTAGGTCACCTACTACAATATTAAAACATCATTTCCCAAACATTGCAATTTTTTATTATGTCTTCTGTTGCTTGTATAGTTGTTTGCTTGGATGTTTTTAAAGAGTCGTCCAAACAAAGATTTTAAAGTAGAAATGATGGCGAGATGGTGTGTCAGAAAATTCTAACTAAATGTCAAAAACAGGGAGGCCACTTTGCATTGTGTGTGTTATTGAGATGGGTGTATATAAAAACGGTTTAAGAAAATTTACCTACAGTAATCCAAAGTACAGGAGACTCATTCAACAGAGCACATACTTCTCTGATCTTTTGTAAATTTGAACCTCCATGAGCTGCATTTTCCTGATGAAGGGTACACCAAACAACTAAGCACGGAATTAAAACAAACGCAGTATCCTTCAAGTCGCTGCTTTATAAACCCCACCTGTCACCAGGATGACTGAAACTGCTCCCTCAACAATCCAACTGTATTTTTAGTTTTTACTTCAACGAGCAGCAATGTAATTTACACTGGGTAAGCACACCGATTCCTGAAAGCCCAAAGTCAACCAAAAAAGTCTAGTTTGACTCTCTTTCCATCATCCATCACCCTCTAAACAATTAAAGCTACAAGCAGAAGGGAAGAGTGACCTTAAAAACGTCCCCACAGCTAGAGAACAGGGGCAGAACAGACTGGAGCACACATCTTCACCGGAACAGAAGAAAACTTCCACATAAGCAATACTGCGACACGGAGGTGGGGCAAAGGCTTAAAAGGAAAGTCGGCCAACAAGGAGGAGGGAATAAAAGCACAGCTGCAGTGAAAAAAAAAGTTAGAAGTTAGAGATGTAGCGCAAGAAAGGACAGACATTTTCCAGCTTCGTACACCCCCCTCCAGAGCCCGACAAACAGCAAGCGCTCCAAAAAGGTTTGCTGAACGCAAGCAAAGCTTCTGCCAGTAACTTTCCCAGGAATGGACTGACAACACGAAGCCGGATGACGGCAGGAGAAAGAGGGAGCCGCTGAAAATCTTGCGGCTGGCTCAGCAGAGATGAAAATAACAGCATCTTTTACAGACTGCCTACTTACAGTGTCCCAATTAAACGTACACCCCTTTCAGATATTAACCACCCAAAACAATAAACCGGATCTGGAAGTAGAAACGCTGAACATTTCGGCCGCTAAGGGAACCCAACGGAGAGGTAGGTCAACTCCTGTCCACTCTACCCACTAAGTTATAGCTTAATATCACGCTAATAAATTATGCAGGCGGTTTAATGGGACACGCTGTGGGTCTGGCACTTTGATAAGCGCTTTGCACGCCCCAATTCACTGAACCTTAACAGCCTTAAGAGGCAGGGACGGCATTAGCCCGTTTTCCCAAACAAGACACAAAGAGTTTAAGTGACTTGCCCCAAGAGGCACAGCTGGGATTTGTACCCGCGTTGGACACCTGGGCAGTACCCCTAACTACTATGCTACAGACACGGCAGGGGACATTTAGGTGCTGCGGACCTCGAGAACTTGAAGCGAAGACCCTCTGTCCCCGCCACGGAAACAGCTTCGGCATCCCCGCGCGAGCAGGAATGAGGAAAGGCTGCGTGGCACCTGTTTCTGGCCCCAACAAGGGGGGGGCAGGGACTGGAAGCGACCAGGGTCCAGGCCGCAGGGCGCCCCGACGCGGGGGGCACGAGAGAACCCGCCTCCTCCGGGGAGGCCCCGCGGGCGGAGAGAAGGCCGGCTGAAGGAGACCGGGTGCGCGTCCCGCCGAGGCCTAGTCCCCCACTCACCGCCCACCTCCCCGCGGCCGCGGCGCCCGCCGCGAGGGCTCTGTCAGGCCCGGCTCGGCCGCCTCACCTGGCTGCTGCCCGGAGCTCGTCTCCCGACCGGCGGTCCTGGGCGGCGGCGGCGAGGAGAAGGAAGGAAGGAAGAAGGAAAGAAGGAAGGAACGGCTGGAGGGAAGAGGCGGAGTGGCCGCAAAAGAGGCGGGCGCCGCCCGGCTGGGGGTCAGAGGAAGGGGTAGGTGAACCAGACACCGCCGCCGCGGGCGCAAACGCTGAAGAGCCGCTCCGGCGCCCGCAGCCCCGCAGGAAGTGACGGGGGAGGGGCCTGTGCCCGCCCCCAGCTCCCCCCTCCTCCCGGCTCAGCCCCACCCCCCACCCGCGAGTCGGACCACAAGTTCCGGCGGGCGCTGCGGCGGCAAATGAGCACGCATGGCACGTCGGGAGCCTAGCGGGCAGGAGCCCGGTCCCGCTCGAGCCGCCCAGTCCCGCCCTGAGGCCTGCTGGGAGTTGTAGTTCGGCCGGGAGACGTGGGCCGCCCAGGGAAAGCGGGGCTAAGCTTTGCTTGTTTTCTCACCCCTCTTCGTTCTTCCGGTTGTCCTCTACGTCCTTTTTCTTCCCTACTTCGGTTCCACCTTTTTCTCTTTCCCTCAATTCCTCTTTTCGTAAATGTTTGTAGAGCTGAGAATGTGGTGTTAAAGGGACATACAAAAGTCCCTGCCCTCATGGAGCTTCCATTTTAGTGGAGGTAAAACAAAAATAAAATCAGTAACGTTTATAGTGAGTTAAAAGGGCAAGAAGTGCCATATTACTATTTCTTTCCCACGGCTCCAGATAAACTAAGTGTATTTTAGCAGCCATTTTCTATGGTATGTTGGGGTTTGGGGATGGGGAATCCTTGACCTCTAGAATCACATCCCGAAGAATAACGCAGCTTTGTGAAAGGCCCAGGAAACTGAGTGAAGGAACCGCATATGTCCGGGCCTCCTCTCACTTGCTTCCCCACTTTTTTTTTTTTTAGTAGCAAGCGGGGAAGGGAGGAAGAAAGAGAGGGAGAGAAACGTGTGACCGGCTGGGTCTTGCGCGCCCCCAACCGGGTACCTGGCCCACAACCCATGCATGTGCCACTCAGGGAACCGAACCAGTGACCCTTCAGCTTGCTAGAGAACGCCCAACCCACCGAGTCACACCAGTCAGAGCTGCCGCCCCACTATTGAAAAAGTTTATTTTCTCTCTGCCTCTCTCTCAATCCAACTGTTGCTCAATCTTTCTTTACAAGGCAATATAGTTTAATTTGTATAAATTCATGATATGAGGTGCTGTGACTGAAGGGGTTGTTCCCAACAATGCTTTGGGACTTTGTCTCAGCCACAGAGGACTCTTTTCATTTCCGGAGCCTCCTTAATTTGCTTCTTGTAAATTCATTGCAAGTGAATCTCAGGACACCTGTAACAGTCGAAGGACTTTCACTGTCCTTTAGAACCCATCCAAGACAGTACTAAACAACATTTAGATATCATTCGGCCTTCTGCTGAAGGCGAATTTCTTTTCTTTCTAACTTCCAAGCTGGCTGATCCCGTAACTCACCTGAGGGAAGGAACAAATACGGAGGTGTTTCCCTAAACTCGAAGCTGGTTGTCCCTGCACATCATACTCTCTCTTCAAAGGTGTAGAGGTAGAAGGTGGTGTTCTGACCCATTTTACTATCCTCCATGAGGATTTAGGTGATGAGCCTTTGACTTCCAGTCTTAACTTTCCTCCCTTATTCCATACATTGAGGGGGAGAGCACTCTATTTTTCTCAAGTCCAGACTTTGGATTTTATTCTATGACTTGGCCTTTGATACAGTTGGGCCTCTATTTCCCCCTTAATGGGGACAATGATTTCCTATCTTACCCAGAAGTCATAAGAATTAGTAGAGCTTGATACCCGGTCTCATCTTTCCCATCTGAAAAATGGTAAGACTCTCCTTAGTGTTCTGATGTCCAAAGCGAGATGCTCTGAGCCGCCCAGGCTACTATCTGGTAGTGACTGATCACCTGTCATTCCAGGGTCAGGCACCCTTACAGCACTCTGTTCCCCTCCTTTCCCTCTACCATTGATCTTCTTCTGGTCTCCACAGTTTCACCTTTTTCAAGATGTCATACACATAGTTGGAATGAGGCAGGATAGTCTTTTAAGATTGGCTTCTTCCACTTAGTAATATGCATTTAGGCTTCCTCTGTGTCTTTTCATGGCACTATAGCTCATTTCTTTTCTTATTTTTAATAGATACATTAATTTTTAGATAAAAATCAACTTCTCACAGAGCTTTTATGAGATTTGCATGTTTCCATTCCTTGTTATGAGTATATATATAACTTGTCTTCTGGGAAAGAATACACAGAATTACTATAACTTACTTAATAATCATGGTGTCTTACTTCTGTCTTCTCCCTAAAGAAAAATAAATTATTTTATTATTTGGCAAGAGTCAAGAAGTCTTTATGCCCATGGAAGAGAATATGACTGGCAGTCTCTATGTACAAATAGAAAAAAAACAAATCTCAGTGACCCACTTCCGAACCCCAGCCAGCCCCACAGCTAACCTGTGCTTCTAACTACTATTCCTTAGTTACACAAAGTGAAAGTTCAAAGCCATCTTCAAAAACAAGGAGTCTTAAATCTTCAGATTGTTGTTTTTCTTTTCTCTCTTTTTCCTTCTGTGTTTTTAGTTTTAATTAGTTGCTATCACTCTAACAGTTACCTAATAATCTGGGTATCATCTCTTTAAAAATGAGGCAGCCCTGACTGGTGTGGCTCAGTGGGCTGGGCATCATCCCACAAATAAAGAGGTCACCTGCTTGATTCCTGGTCCAGGCACATGCCTGAGTTGCAGGCCAGATCCCTGATTGGAAGCATGTGAGGGGCAACCCATCGATGATTCTCTTGTGTATTGATGCTTCTCTCCCTTTCTTTCTCCCTCCCTTCCCCTCTCTCTAAAAATGAATAAATAAAATCTTTAAAAAATAATAAATAAAAGTAAGGCAGATTTGGCTGCACAGAACCTCTGAGTGGCAGTTGCTTCCTGAAGATGGACATTCTTTTCATTTCACCGCGGTCCCCACACTCTTGTTTACGTTACTTTCCTGTTTGTTGACATGCAAGTTTGCAGTGCCTGGTCCACCGTATAACTGCGTGGACCAAAAGCTGGTCTATGGAGTTGATAACTTGTCAGAAAGACAGAGAACTTCCGAATGCAGTTATTATAAATGCAGGAAGAAAAGGTACGTGGTATCATGGGGGACTTTATTAACATTTTGAAGCATGTAGCTATAGCAAAGATGTGAAGGCTATGAAAGTGGCCCTGGTGGTGTAGCTCAGTGGATTGAGCACCAACCTGCAAACCAAAGCGTTGCCGCTTCGATTCCCAGCCAGGGAACATGCCTGGGTGGCAGGCCAGATCCCAGCGGGGGATGCACGAGAGGCAACCATACATTGATATTTCTCTCCCTCTCTTTCTACTTCCCTTCCTCTCTAAAGATAGATAGATCGATATAGATAGATAGATAGATAGATAAATAAAATCTTTAAAAAAGATTTTATTCATTTATTTTTAGAGAGAGGGGAAGGGAAAAAGACAGAGAGGAAGAGAAATATCAATGTGTGGTTGCCTCTCATGTGCCCCTCTACTGGGGACCTGGCCTGTAACCCAGGCATGTGCCCTGACTGGGAATCAAACCGCGGTTGTTTGGTTCGCAGCCCCGCACTCAATCCACTGAGCTACACCAGCCAGGGCCTAAAATGTTTTTTAAAATAAGAAAAAAAAGATTTTTAGAGGGGCTTGGCAATGATGTCAGTGGTGGCTATTGTGAAGTTATCTCCTATGGAGATAAGCAGAGAACTACCATCCTATGAGGCCGTTAAATTCATTTATTCATTCAACCGTCATTTTGGAAACATCTACTGTATGCCAGGCACTGTACTAGGCAGAGGGACCAAAAGATGAATAACAAAGTGTCCCTGCACTCAAGGGCCTGACTAACTAGACAGGGAGGTCAGGAGGCAGAGGCATAATGGGGTGAGAGCAATGAGAGGGGTTTACAGAATTCTGGGGATACTTCAACAAAGGGCGTCTCATCCTTTCCTAGGTGGGGAGAGGATGGTGGACAGAAAACCCTTTCTGAAAGAAGTAAAATGTAAAGATCTACCTGGAAAGAATTCAAATTAGAGGAGACTGACATAAGAGGACATTGTTCGGGCCTTAGGTAGGAGGGAATTTAGCTTCTCTCTACTTTTTCTGGTGAGGCAGAGATGGGCTGTCCAGCAAGGCCCCCTGACCGTAAGCCACAAACCAATCAAAATCCAAACCACATTGCCTCAGAGCAATTGCTAACTAGAAGTTCTGCTTTCAATTACTAAAAATAAATAAATAAATAAATAAATAAATAAATAAATAAATAAATAAAATCTTGTTTTAAAAAAGGCTATGAAGGTGGTGACTGGGCACAAGCAGGAAGTGTTCTAGGTAGTCCAAGTAGAGTGGAAAACGTGCAAAACCCTCTGGCAGGACAGCACGTGGCCCAGGCTACAGTTACTGTTGCTACAAAACAAATCACTCCCAAATTTAGTGGCTTAAAAGAACAGCAATCATTTTATTATCTCTCATAGATGAGGGTCAGGAATTCAGAGAGAGTTTAGCTAGGTTCTTCTAGTTTGGGGTCTCTAACATAGGGCTGGACCTCTGGGGGACAGAGCCCCTAGGCGCTGACTGGGTGCCCTTGAGCCTGTCCCTGTGGTTTCTGCATGGGCTGCTGTGAACTTCCTCCCAGCATGGTGGCCTCAGAGCCCTCCAGTTGTTAATCAGAATTGTTAAACGGTAAGTAGCCGCGGTGGAATGGCAGCTGAAGACTTTCAAGAGTGAGCATCCCGAAGAGCAAGGCGGGGCCACATTGCATTGCCTTATGTGACACAGTGTTGGGACATTACACAGAGCCTCGTCCCCTGTGATTTATTGGCTACAAATAAGACACAAGCTTGTCCAGATCCAAGGGCAGGGGAATTAGACTCTACTTCCCGATGGAGGAGCGGAAGTGGCAGATCTGGATCTCCGGGAAAAGGCCCAGCTGGAGGCACAACATGTGAATATCATTTGGGAGGTAATCAAAGCTTTGGGTATAGCTTTTAGTGGCTGTTAACACCTGACAGATGATTCCTTTTCTACTCTCATAGCCCTTCACACAACTTTGCACCCTTATATAATAATTATTCAATTGTTTGTTGCATTTGCTCTATTTGACTAGGACTGTGTGATCAATTTCCATGGGGGCAGGTACTCACGCTACCTTAGTCGCCACGGTGTCTCCAGCCCCTAACACAGGGCCTAGTACACATGCATGTCCTCTAACTGCTGATGAACCACAGCCTCTCTGATCTTTGCTGGAGTCACTGAAAAACAAGGAACACCTGTCGGATTAATTGGTGTATGTCAAATTCACCAATACTATGTGTTGCAAGGGGAAACAAGGTTGAGAACTACTTGCTAGTCTAGATGACTAGTCCTCAAGATTATTTGGGGTAGACTGCTCCCGTAAGGCTGTTCCAGCATCTTAGGGTGACAACAGTTACAAGATACAATGGGAAAAAAAAAGATATAGTAGAAGATCCCACTTGTAAAGCAGTTAAAAAATTCCTAGGAGTAAACCTTACAGTAATGATGCACCATATCTGTGTGAAGAAAAAAATTTAAGTCTACAGAAGGACGCAGAAAAAGACTTGAATTGAAATGTAAGCTATGTTCTTGCCTAGCAAGACTCTGCATCATTAAGATAGACATTGGACGGAATCACAATAAAAACACAAACAGGACTTTGTTTTGGAATTAGATGAACCATGTCTAAATTTTTTTAAATTTTTTATTTAAAGAAAAACATGTATTTATTTATTTTTTCATCCTCACCCTAGGACATGCTTATTGATTTTAGAGTGCAAGTAGCAAACACCAGGCCCACAGGCCAAATCCAGCCCTCTGCCTTGTTTTATCCAGCCCGGCACCTTGTTTCTACCCAGTGGCAGCACCAAGCTCCTTGCCCCTGGTTAAGGAGTAGTTACATTTATATAGTCCTAAAATTACATTCGGCCCTGTGAAGGCAGTCTCAAGGCTGATGTGGCCCCTGGTGAAAATGACACCCCAGTTTTAGAGAACGAGCAGAAGGCAGAGAGGTAGAGAAACATCGATGTGAGAGAAATATTGCCTCTCACACACACTGGACCAGGACCGACCTGCAACCTAGGCATGTACCCTAACCAGGAACTGAACCCATGACCTTTGGTTTATGGGACAACACTTCAATCAACCGAGCCACATGGGCCAGGGCCATGTCTAAAATGCTTATGGAAAAATCAACAAGAAAATATTTCTAAAAATGCTTGACCAAATAGTAAACATAGTATAAAGGCTTACTAATTAAAACTGTTAGATATAAGTGCCTAATTCCACAAATTAGCGGAAGACAAGAGAAATTCCCAAACAGACCTAAACACATGTAAGCATTTATTATTCGATAAAGGTGGCATTTCAAATTGGTGAAAATAAATGGATTTCATTCAATAAATGGTTTGAGACAACTATATGGCCTCTGTGGAATTAAAAAAATGTTAAATCCTTATTTCATCTCTTATACTTGGAAAATGCCAAATGGATCAAGGATTTAAATGAAAGGAAGGAAATTGTAAAAAGACAGAAAGAATCCCTAATTCCTTACAGTCCTGATAGCAAAGACCCTTTCAACTCTATGTGGACTGCAACTAGTGTCCATTTGTAAACTGGTTATTACCTGTGCAGGACAATATAAGTACAGAAATTGAGAATAAGCTTTCAGAAAATTTTCTAGCAAAATGACAGCGCCACATTTTTATTGCATTTTAACAAATGTACCGGTCTGCAATGGATTGGAAATGTCAAACCCTGGTCCTTCACTATGGCAAGTGCGCTTGCAGTACTGCTCCAAGCACAGGATGAGTTGGACGTGGTCCTTGCCCTCCAGACCTCAGGTGAGGCTGCAGGGAGCCAGAGTTGACATAAGGTCTATTCGAGTGAGCAAACACTGACATACAGACTTGACATACACCTGAAAACGATTCAAAAATACATAAAGACATTCACGCACTTGTTCATTCATGTATTTACTGAACGCCTACTGTGTGCCAAGCACTGTTTTAAGTAAGCCCTGGGGATATAGCAGTGAACAAGATAGACGAGGTCCTCACCACTTTGGAGTGCACATCCAGTACGACAGACTACAAAATAGTTCACCAAATAAGTAAATATAATGATCTCAAAGAGTGCTAAATGCCATGAGGAAGTAAATAGGAATGAGATCAAGATGGGCACTGCTGTTTTGTAGGCTGGTCAGAGAAAGACTCTCCAAAGAGGTGCCATCTGAGCTGAAACCCGGGGATGGGAAAAAGCCAGACATGAACTGAATGGAGGGAACAACATCCCAGGCAGAGGGAAGTCAGTGCAAGGGTCTTAAGGTGGGAGGGAGATTGGCTTGCATGAAAGGAAGAAGGTCAGTGTGGCTGGAGTGCAGGAAACAAGGTGGAGAGCGGTAGTAGAAGCTGTAGGGGAAGGGAGGGTCCTGTTGCCCATACAGAGGAGTCAGGATTTTATGCTAAGCGCATTGTAGTGTTTAAGCAGGGGGACCAAGGCAACATGATTTGCCTTCTTAAAAGACCTCTCTGTTGCCCTGACTGGTGTAGCTCAGTGGATTGGGCATCATCCTGCAAACAGAAAGGTGGCTGGTTTGGTTCCTGTTTAGGGCACATGCCTGGGCTGTGGGCCAGGTCCCCGGCTGGGGGTGTGCAATTGATTGATGTTTCTCTCCCTCCCTTCCCCTCTCTCTAAAAATAAATAAAAATCTTTTAAAACACATTTGTAAAAGACCTTTCTGCTGTGTGGAGAATGGGTTGAAGGGAGGCAAGAGGAGAATCAGGGAGCCCAGTGAAGGTTAGTGCAGATGCCCATTTGGGAGAAGATAATAACTTGAACTAGGTAGTAGCGGCAGAGGCGAAGAGTAGTGGACAGAAGGTTAGTCAGATGAAGCCTCTGCTGTCGTCCATTGTATGGAACCAGGGACTTCACTTGGGATGATTGAATGGACTTCAGGAGGTGATGAGGTCCCTGGAATTGTATCAAAAATTTCTGTTTATGTGCTTATGATTGAGTTTTGTATTTATGAGTTATACTTTGCATTAGAAGCTGTAGGTAAAGAAATATTGGTCTAGGACAGCAATTTTCAACCGGTGTGCTGCAAAAATTCTTAAAGCATGCAATACCTGACTAGTCAGGGGCACGGACCTCTTTTCCTTTAGACTGTGAAATTAAAAAATGACAGCAGCCAACACAATAGCCGCCAGGTGCGAGTGCTCTACCTTAAACCATAACTATATGGGTCATATACAATAGAATTGCATCTTATTGGGCACATTGCATAAGAAGGTTGCATCTGATTGGTTAATTCTTGTTACCAGAAATCCTTATACACAAGTATAGGCACCTGATTTTTCAAAAAGTCACTGTGAGGCAAAAAGGGTAGGTAAGTACTACTATTATTTTTTGTACACCTATTTTTTGGTCAGGTTGACAAAAACATATATTTTGGGGGGGGGGGAAGTGCTGCAGAATGCTCATAATTAGTTTATGTGTGCCATGAGATCAAAAAGGCTGAAAACTGCTGGTCCAGGAAATAACACTCCATGGAGTGGCAGTAGGTGTTCTTCACTCACAAGAATCGTTGCCGGCAGGGCGCGTTCTCTAGCAATCTCGGAGGACAGTGTGATCAGCTCCAGCTTGAGTTCCACCAGCAGCTCAGTGACATCAAACGCCTAACTGAACAGAAAGGGTCTGAATCCAGGGTATGAAATTTGCCACCATCGCAACCACCATTAAAATAGATCCGAGGCTATAATTAAAAAAAAAAAAGGAAAATAACAAGTATTGGTAAGGACGTGGAGAAATTGGAACCTTAATACCTTACTAGTGGGAATGGAAAATAGTGCAGTCATTGTGGAAAGTAGTTCGGTGGCTCCTCAAAAAGGCAAACATAGAATTGTCCTATTTCCCAGCAATTTCACTCTTAGGTACATGCACAGGAAACATCCCCCAGGAATTTAACCATGCTAGCAATATATACATACAATTGTTTTGGATTGTGAAGATAATGTAAAGTCACCCATAGACAAACACCTTGTGCAAAACGGGCCTGCAGGCCCACACTCCTTGGTTTTGTGCAGAGACCCGTTAGGGGAAGAAAGATGGGAAGGCCCGGTTGAACTGTTGACTTGGGGAAGAAGGTATGCTTGTGTTTCCTCTCCAGGAGGACCTCAGGAGCAGCCAGTGAAGACAGCTGAGGCCGTATCAGAGAAAAGACTGCCCTGCCTGCAACCCACCTCTGCTCCATTGGACTTTTGCAATCCAGACTTCTCTAAGCTGTGCGTCAGCCCCCTGAGGCGGAATTCCAGTTGGCATTCCTGGGCAGATATTTGTCATTGCCGGCAGGGCAAGTTCTCTAGCAATCTCGGAGGACAGCGTGATCAGCTCCAGCTTGAACTCCACCAGCAGCTCAGTGACATCAAACGCCTAACTGAACAGAAAGGGTTCCAGAGCCTCCACAATAATCTACAATGGCTGAACCCTAAGAACTAGTTCTATGGACTAAATTTATGAGTTTAGGTCCTGGCAGCCCTTGGGTGCTTCCTTGCCTTTCTCCTTGTTTGTGTTTTACGATGTATATGGAGGTTATTTTCTCGAGCTCACATTCAGGAACAGCAAATAGTAGGTTTCACAGGCTTAACAATGACAATTAATTTCACAAACAAAAACAGAGATGTTGGGAAACGCCCTACCTGGTTTCAGAAACTGTAATCCCCCATGGCTAAGGCTGAGTAAAAGACCTGGGGACCATAAGCCACTAAGGAGATAAAGCTTATCTTCCTGGCTGAGGCACGTCTCTGCCCGCTTTACTTCACCCTGCTTTGCCCCAGGCGGCTGACTGGTTAGCCAACATAGAAGGGTAAGATTTCTCAAGGGAGGGTTGACCTAAGACAGTCATGGCCATGATGGGGCCATCAGGGAAGGACTTGGGGGGCTATAGAAAAAGGGGGTGATGGACCCTCACCCCTTGGCTTTGATATAGCCTGAGTCCTCATTCTGTCTGCAAAAAGTCTCCTAATCTCTTGGCTGCCTTACTTCCCCTGCCTGACTTAAGCCTGAAACAACGCTGGAGGGTGGTGCAGCCTTGGGCAGGAACAGGCGGTTCCCCAGGGTGACCAGGCCTAAGAAAGAATGCATAAAATTCTGTGAAACCTGGTTGCGAAGAATGCTCTCAATTTTCTGATAAGTGTCCAGTCATAAAATGAATTTCTCAAAGTTTCATGGCCCTTGAGCTAACTGACCCTGACTCAGAATAAGCCCTCATAGTTCTTTGAATGTTATCTATTGTTTGATCCTTACTGGACAATGATTGATGAGTTTACCTGTATTCCTGTGTGAATCGAACCCAATAAAAACCCATTGAGGAACAGGCTCAAGGCCCTTCTCCTCTGAGAGATTAGCTATCATTCCTTCCCAAGCATCTCATGTCTTGGTAGACTTAGTCTCATCAGTGGCGGCCAGGAGGGTTCTGCGGGTGGAGCCCACCCTGCAAATGGTTCCTCAAAAACGTCAGCATAGAATTTTCCTATTTCACAGCAATTTCACTCTTAGGTATATGCGTATACCCAAAGGAACTGAACAGAGGGACTCAAATATGTCCTTGTATGTTAATGTGCATTGCAGCAATGTCCACAATACCCAAAAGGTGGAAACAACCCAAGTGTCCATCAACAGAAAAATGGATAAACAAAATGTGGTATGGACCTACAACAAAATATTATTCATCCATAATGAAGTTCTGATACATGCTTCCACATGAACCTTGAAAGCGGTATGCTAAATGAAATTAGCCAGACATGAAAGAACCAATATTGGATATTGCAAATTATATGAACTATCTGGAATAGGACATTCATAGAGACAGTAAGTAGACAAGATGTTGGGAAAGACTGGGGAGAGAGAATGGATGGTTATTGCTTAATGGGTAGAGTGTCTGTTTAAGCCCATGAAAAACTTTTAGTAGTTAAAAAAAAAGACAATTGAACCTACTTTGTGGTACAACTACAACTCTGTTGCAAGTAGAAGGTGTTGCTATGAAAAGAGCAAATGTCTTTGAAGGAGGATGGGCAATCCGGGAAGGCTTCACATAAGAGGTGATATTTAGAGAATATTATCTAGAGGAACTAATTACAAGCTGCATTTAAGAGTAGTATTTCCACAAGCAGACAAGAGAAGAAAGGTTTCTGGTAAACCCAAGACCTACTTTCCTAAGGACCCTGGAGCCACCACCTACGTTATAAACTTGACTCAGTTATTAACCCTCTCTATGACCTTGCTACCCCTCTGGGCCTCAGTGTCCTTATCTGTAAAATGGCGATAGTAACGGTAACTTTTGCGAGGGTTGCTGTGAGGATTAATTTAGTACATGAAAAAGAATTTAGCAGTACTGGGCACATAGTAAATATTCCGTAAGTGTTTAAGCTATTCTTATTTCTTTTTTATGAAAATGTTTATTGTGGAAAAATCTAAAAAGAAAAGAAAAATCACTTATAATTCTACAACCCAAGAGACAATCTAACGTTTATTGTATTCTCTCCCACAATTTTTTGCACGTAAATACACACAGAGCTTATCCACGTACCCCTTTGAACTTCCTCGCCCCTCCACACTCCAACGTCTCCACTGCTTTCTCAGCACCAAAACAATGAAATCCAAGACAGAGCCCCGCCCCTTTGTCACAAGAAGCCACGCCCCGTATTTGCCGCAGGCGCACTTAAGAATTCGGGCGCGGCGTCTTCAAAACGGAAGTGACATCAGCTGGACGACAGGACAGTGGAGGAAAAGTCCGGGCCGGCCTGCGCGCCGCGCGCGTTTCCGGAAGTAAACGGTGCGGCAACATGCTGGAGGAGCTGGGTTTAATCGGGACCATAGGCGACGACGATGAGATGCCGGTGGAGTCCGAGTCCGACTCCGGAGACGAGGCGGAGGAGGTATGAGTGGATCGGGGGTCCGGGCGCAGTGGGGGGCAGTAAGGTGTCCTCCACTAGCTTTCCTTCCCTGTGATTCCTCTGCCCTTGCCCCCCAGTCCTCAGCATCCCCCAGCCGGCCAGGCCGTCCTGTGTCCACAGAAGGGTGTCACGGGGACCCCAAGATCTTCCACGGTTTGCTCGCCACTTTTCCTCACCTCCGCGCTGTGCCCGTGCCATTCCGAGTCGCCTCGGTGAACGCAGTACTCATTCACTGAATGACAGTTAATCTGAGCCTTGTAATAGAGATCCAGAGGTGAAGCAGGGCCTGGTTCCTCCTGCTCGGGGAGCTGTGGTTACCCGTTCGTTCCTTACGCCAGTACTTACTCAATATTTCCATTTGTTACACCCAGTATTGAGCATTCGGGACATGGCCATGAACAAGATGGACAAGGACACCACTCTCCTGAAGCTCGTGGTGCAGTGGGGGTGGGGTCACAGGCATTAGGTAGTATGGCGATTAAAAAGGGATGAGTGTCATGAAAAAAGTCCTTGCTCTTCAAAGATCCAGCAGGAGCGTTTTCCCCTCTGCAACCTGGGGTCTACTGACACCGCCATTCCCCAAATTTAACTGCTCCAAAGCTGGACACTCGTCTCTCTTCCTTACCCTCCCAAACTGCTGCATCTCAAGCCAGAAACCTTGGAGCCATTTTCGACAGCTTCTTCCTCCTCTGTCCCCTCCAGTGTTCTGAAAGCTAGTTTAGGAATCACGCTTAACCTTCTCTCTTTTTCCCTCTCGGCATTCACACTGCTTCCTCCTAGTCCAGGCCACTGACGTCTTGTGCCTGGGTGCCTAGAACACGTGGGTACCTAGGGTGTACTAACACACCCTGTCTCCAGCTCTTTCTCTTGCCCCCGTCTAGTGTATTCTCCACTTAGCCACCAGAATTAATTCTTGAATGGAAAGCTGTTATAAAAAAGGAATAAAGCAAATATGGCGAATGGTAATGCAAAACTTCAAGTATGAAGTGCTGTGCAACTATCAGTAGTTAAACGAGGTACGAGAAATGGCGATCATCATCACTAAGTAGGAGATGTAGGGTCAGAATTCTTATGAGGTTGTTTAAGTCCAGAATAAAAGTCAGCGTAGCTCTTTCTAGTTGTCCAGGTTTTTTCTTCTCAGTTTATCCTGAAGCCACAGATCAGCCGGTCTTCTTTCCTTTCCCGTTTCCTAATGTCTGGGTTTTTTAAGTTATCCTTCTGTTCATGACTCTACCCTAACTGAATGGTGGTCAGAGAACAGATTCTATAGGATACTGATTTTTTTGAAACTTACTGAAGATTTGCTGAAGTGTCTACTACACGATTCGTTTTGGCATCTATTCCATGTGTGCTCAGAAAGAATGTTCCTTCTCTAACGGTAGGTGCAGTGCTCTCTGTGTTCATCGAAATGAAGCTTGATAATTGTGCTGTTCACATTTCCTATAGGGGTGCTTGTTTTTTTGTCTGCCTGAGCGATCGTCACTGAGAAAGGTGTGTTAAAATCTCCTGTAACAGTTACAGACCGGTTGGTTTCTTCTTGTCATCTGTCAATTTTTTCCCTTGTGGAGTCCTCTTTTCTCTCGTTGGGTTCCCTCACTTTCTTCTTCCTTTCCTCGCGTTCTCTCACCTCAGCCCCAGAGTCACCCATCTCCTCCCTCTTCTCAGGGTCCCATTGTGCTGGGCAGAAAGCAGAAAGCCTTGCAAAAGAACCGCAGTGCCGATTTCAACCCTGACTTCGTTTTCACTGAGAAGGAGGGCATGTACGATGGCAGCTGGGCCATGGCCGACGTCATGAGCCAGCTCAAGAAGAAGGTGAGGCTGATAGCGAGAGGCAGTTGCGGACCTTGGGCTATTAGGATTGGACAGTGTGTTAAGTCTAACCCTGAGCTCACCGTCTTTTGCCATCCCCGCTTATATTCAGCAGATGTTGGAACTCCTTTGGAAATATGTGGTATAGTTTTGATGGGGTAGGGAGAAACCATGTTACCCACAGTCCTGGTTAAAACCAAATAAGTGCAAAATGTTGCAAAACAGATTTATTGCAGATTTTAGTTACAAACACATTCATTGATCTACAGACGATATTTTATTGAAGATTTTTTCATTTATTTATCTTTAGGGAGGAAGGAAAGGAGAGAGGGAGAGAAATATCAATGTATGGTTGCCTCTTGTGTGTCCCTTGCTGGGAACTGGCCTGCAACCCAGGCATGTGCCCTGGCTGGGAAGCGAACCGCAGTTGTTTGATTCCCAGGCCCGTGCTCAATCCACTGAGCTACACCAGCCAGGGCCGATATTTTAAAATACCAATAACATTTTATTGCCTTTGTTAAAACGTCCATGACGTGTTAAAAGCTGTCCATGACAGCTTCTCCTGGAGGAGGGGATGGCGTGCTCAGACTGACATTAGTGCATGTAATGAGAGACCCTTTTTGATTTTATAGACCTAGAAATGTGAAAAAAAAGTCTTAAGAGGAAACCTGATAATACCAGTTCCATGGTTTAGAAATACCTAACGTTACATATAAATTGTTTGATGTAAAAAAAAATGTACATAGCTATGTTAAAAATGGTCTCTATTTTAGGTGTTCACTCCTTGTTTTGAATATTAGAAAGAAGCCTTTGTAACGAAGAACAATCTAGCAGGCACCCTTGGTAGAGGTGTGTTTTGATAGCTAGACTTTGCCCCACAGATACTGTCTTTTCTGTCACTTGCCAGGTAATCTCAGGTGACCTTACGGTTTAGAGTCCCTGGTTCCCACACAGGATAGTCAAAGCTCCACAGATGTCATTGTCATCTGCTTATTTGCCGAGATCCCATGCTCCTCTTTGGGTCTGATTAACAAGCGAGAGGATACATGAAAGTTGTTTTCTAGCTCATGCATTTCAAAGGGAAATAGTGCCTGCTCGGAGCAGTTTAATCCGGACTCTGCTGGTCCTTGTTCTGAATGAAATAAAACAGCATTGTCTTTGCTAGGTCATCTTCACAGGGTATTTCTTTTGTTTTGTATTCATATGGACCCAGTGTAATGCAAGACTTGGTCTTACAAAGCTTACCGTCTAGCAGGGTAGAAAATAACTAGACAAGGATCACGCGGTTAACTGTAGTTGTGGTAAGTGCCTTAGCAGTTCAGGGCGCTGTGAGCACGAGTAGAGAGGGCCTTCCATTACTTAACCCTTTCTAAAGTTTTAGCACTATCCAGCATTACCTGAATTTGCTTGGATTTCAACTTTTTTTAAAAAAAGATTTTATTTTCAGAGAGAGATTTTATTTAGGTTTTTTTTTTTTTTTTTAGAGAAAGGGGAAGGAAGGGAGAAGGTGGGAGAAAAACATCAGTGTGTGGTTGCCCCTTGCACACCGCCCCCTACTGGGGACTTGGCCCGTGACCCAGGCATGTGCCCTGACTGGGAGTTGAACCTGAGACCTTTTGGTTCACAGGCTGGTGCTCAATCCACCAATCCACACCAACCAGGGTGGATTTTGACGTTTTAATTAATAGGCTAAATTATGTCTGATTGGTAAGGGGAAGTTTTTCTAAGTAGCATTCAGATATAATGTGACGTCTCTTGGTAACTGTATTATTCTGAATAGTAAACACCTTCTAAAATGTGGATGTTTTTACTGGTTCCAGGTCATTTAAAGTCCTTTCACAAACAGGCCACTGAATTAATATTTCTCTTGGCCGTGAATAATCTATGGATTGGTCGGTCTTCCAAAGGACAGACAACCTTTTCCTATGTTAACATCTGAGATCCGACCCTCAGAGAAATCTTGTTCTGTCTCTTTCCCATATGTATGTTCTTTTCATTTCTGTATTTTTATCTGCAGAGAGCAGCCACTACATTAGATGAGAAGATCGAGAAAGTTCGAAAGAAAAGGAAAACCGAGGTGAGAAGTCCAAGCAGTTACTTCTCTTCGTAGTGTAGCCCGCAGCTCTGCTCTCGACAATACCGCCCCCGGTCCTCTCTGAGCCTGAGCTGAAGTCCGGCTGGTGTAGGCAGGTCCCTCCACGTGTCCATTCTTACTGCTCACCAGGAATCCACAGAGCACAGAGTTGCTCTTCGTAGGTTCTGGATCTCCTGAAGCTTGAGGTCGCCTTGCTTTATTATACTTTTCTTCCCCCCCAGGATAAAGAAGCCAAGTCCGGGAAGCCAGAAGGGGAGGAAGAAGCAAAGGATGGCTGTGACCTGGAGGAGCAGGGAGACCTTGAAGGGAAAGACGAGGAAGGCCCGGAGGACGAATCGGAGACCGACTACTCGTCGGCTGAGGAGAACATCCTCACCAAAGCAGGTGGGCGGCACCGAGGTGCTGTTAGGAGCAGAGCAGGACGTCGGGAAGCGTCTGCCGCTACTTCATGGGATTGCCTGTGCTCTTTCACATGGTTAAATTTAAGGTCTCCATATTCAGCTCCTGTCTTTTATCCTCTCTTTCTTCCTTGGGATCTCGTTAGGGTTGTCCTTTGTAGGCAGAGTTCACTCTTTTCCTCATCTGCAGCCTCACATGGCTGCCAGCGCCTCTGTGACTCACACTTACTTGGGTGCTAGGTCCCCCCACCTCCCCGCTCAGATGGGTCCACCCCTGCGGTGGGAGCTCCGTAAGCATCTACTGTGGAAACGAGAGCCAGGGCATCGTAACACGGCGGAGGGGTGGAGCCCCTGCTCGCTGGGGCCCGGCATGCTGGCTGCCCGTTTGACCCGAGGTGGGACCCTGTCCTGCGCCGCTGCGCAGCGACCTCGTCTTCGAAAAGAGGCTCCCGAATGGGAGTAAAAGACAGAAAACTGTACTGAAAAACAATTAAAAAAAAGAAAAGAGGCTCCCGACAGTCGTGCCCTCTCATTGTTGAGTGGGCCCAGTGAGCCAGCCGCAGAAAGTGCTCTGGGCAGGGTCTGGCCGACTGGAGATGCTCAGTAAGGAGAAGCCCTCGTTATCAGCTCTGTTTTTCTCCACAGACACGCTCAAAGTAAAGGAGCGGAAGAAGAAGAAGAAGAAAGGACAGGTGAGTGTGGGCTTGGAAAACGGCGTGCAGTTCGGTTTTGCGACCTCGAAGGATTTTAAGGTCGGTGTGTTTTCTTGGGCCCTTTTCGCTGAGTTCTCATTCTGTCTTGTGACTTTGCGGTGTAGGAAGCAGGAGGATTTTTTGAAGATGCATCTCAGTATGATGAAAGCCTCTCATTCCAGGACATGAACCTTTCGCGCCCTCTTCTGAAGGTAGTGGGTCCTTCTGACAACCCCGGATTATTGCAGTCGCCCGGGCTCTTTGTACCCTGTACCCGGGCTCTTTGCCTCCCTAAACTCCGTCGTCCACACAGCTGCCACAGAGCCCTCTTCAACAGAAAGTTCCATGGGGGCCTGTAAGGCCCAGCCCTTTCTGGGTGCCTCTGATGATGTCTCAGCACTCATTCTGCTCTGGCCATACTGCCACCTCGCCGGCCCCCGACATGTCAGGTGTCTTCTTCCTCCGGGCCTTTGCCCTTGCTGTTCCCCCTGCCTGGAAGACTCTTTCAGAAGTCTGCTTGCATTGCTCCTTGCTTCTTTCCCGGTTCTGCTCAGTAACTGCTGCTCAGCGAGACCTTCCTGACAACCCCACTGTAAACGGCGTTCACTCACCCCCCTCCTCTGCCCTCCCCATAGCCGTCATCTTCATAGGACATGTGTTCCTTTTCTACCTGATTTGAAGATTCCTCTTCTTTTGTTTACTACTAGATCCTCAGTGCCTAGAACAGTGCCTCACACACAGGAGGCACAGTAAATGTTTGCAGTTTGAATGACTGGGAGGGACTAAGATACCACTTGTTTGGACACCTGCCTCGTGTGTTTCATGCTGAGACTCCCCCTCTCCTGCTGTCTAACTCTGTCTCTCTTCCTCAGGCCATTACAGCCATGAACTTCAAGCAGCCCACCCCGATCCAGAAGGCGTGCATACCTGTGGGACTGTTGGGGAAAGACATCTGCGCCTGTGCAGCCACTGGGACAGGTGAAAAAGACAGGGACTTGGGTGCAGGGAGGCAGGAGGAGGACGTTCAGCCTGGAACACACTCTAGATTGACTCACCAAAAGGCCACTTTGCTAAATACACAAATATAATTTTTAACATAAAACACTGTATATTCTGTTTAGTAGCTCCCTTAAAAAAAGGGAGCTACTAAAAATGCTATATATTTTTCTATTTCTTTAAATACTCTTGGCTTTTTAAAAAATGGTTGCAGGGTATTTTATTAGACAACTGTTTTTCACTATGTAATTAACTGCACTAATATACAATGTTGCATTCAACATCCCTTTATAAAAATCTTTACTCCTATGACGAGGGCCTATCATGGAAGGGACAGGCGGGCCTAGTCAAGGAGATAATAGAATTAAATGAAGAGGACCCTCAGTAGACCCCCTGCAACCAGTGACCCATAATGTATTTCTGTGCTCAGGTGAAAACCTAAAACCTTGAAGGGAATGAAGCTCTTCTCCTTGCTTCCTTCCTGCCCTTGCCTCCAGGTAAAACTGCTGCTTTTGCGTTGCCCATCCTGGAGCGCCTGATCTACAAACCCCGCCAGGCTCCAGTCACCCGAGTGCTGGTGCTGGTTCCCACCCGGGAACTGGGCATCCAGGTGCACTCGGTCGTCAAGCAGCTGGCCCAGTTCTGCAACATCACCACCTGCCTGGCTGTGGGTGAGTGTCGGGCTGAGGGCTGCCAGCCCCTGAGACGCCACGATGTGGTGGAGGATGCATTTGCCCCGTCATCCGAGGGTGACAGGTGACAGGGAAGTCTCTACATGATTGAATCCACTTACAAACAGTGTGTTTTCATAGTAGATAGTGGGAAAGGGAAGGGGGAAGGGCTTGATGGAGACTTAACCAGTCTTACAGAATGAAACTTCGAAATTATGAAAAAAATTTTTCTTGGTACTAAACAAATTTAGGATATAATTTCTGTTTTGCATGCATTCTGTTTGGGGCAGAATTTTTCTGCTAACGTTACCTAACCTTCATTTCACCCTCCGTCTGCCCTGGGACGTCAGAGTGATGTAGAAAGACATCAGTTTTGCAGCTTCTCTCAATCCTTAGATGCGTGAATCTGAAGTGACTTTTTGTCATCATCTTCTTTGATTTTTACATCTAACACAGCTGTACTGAAGTAATCTGTCTCTCCAAGCAGATTATGAAATCCACACACACGGGGCCTTTGTCCGTCGTGGTCTCTGCTGTTTCCTGCAGAGACCTGGCAGGTGGCAGGACTCCGTCAGTAGCACTGGGTGGCTGAACTGGCTGCCTGGTGGGCTCTTTTCTTCGCAGGCGGCCTGGATGTAAAGTCTCAGGAAGCAGCTCTTCGGGCAGTGCCTGACATCCTCATCGCCACCCCGGGCCGGCTCATCGATCATCTCCACAACTGCCCTTCCTTCCACCTGAGCAGCATCGAGGTGCTCATCCTGGATGAGGCCGACAGGTACTCCTCGGGTCCCAAAGGGCCCCAGCCCCAGGTGGGCGCCTGCCACCCTGCATTACTCCACGTGGCTCTCACCAGTGCAGCTGCTCACGTCGGGGCCTTTGTCCATGCTTAGCCCAGACCATCCCGCACTCTTTCTCCTTCTGTAATGCGACGGTTAGAAGGGAAGGTAGATCACATCCTGCCACTTCCTAACTGAGCTTGGAAACATCGTTTAGATTCTCAAAGCAAAACGTTTCCTGGTTTGTCAGTAGGGGATAAGAATAGGACCAACCTCGTGGCGTTGAGGGTTTACATAGAAAGTTGGGTGAAGTGCCAGTGCACAGAGAGGGTTCCACAAACGCTGTGTCACTGGTGGGACGAGGGGCTCGCCCCCTCCCTCCCTCCTTCTGCTCTCTCCTCTGCATCCCATCTGCTCACCTCCTTCCTGTATGACTGAACAGAATCAAGTCAGACGAGATCGGGCGCGTCCAGGGTGGTATGGCCGTAGACTGAACAGAATCAAGTCATAACGACCCAGACTGATGAGGGCGGTGGGGGCAGGGGAGAGAAGCCACAAAACCCCACGGCTGTTCAAGTTTGCTCTCACACTGCCCCGTCTGCGTGAACCGGGCTCTGAGCCGCGTGCCCCTCCCCGTCTCTTCCCAGCTCATAAATGGCAGCGCGGTCCTTCTGCTCATTCCAGCCAAAATTCTCAGCCCCGTGCTT
>PVKM010004473.1:29926-52173 GCA_004027735.1 Carollia perspicillata
CCCCCACCTCGTCCTCCGCTTCTTGCCTCACGTTCTTCGAGGCGCTAGGGCTCGCTGGCCTCCCCCATGGGTACCTGAGTGCTGGTGCGGCAGTTGAGTCCCAGCTCTGCCCCGGAGCGTCGTGTCCATCCGGAGCCAGCTCTGTGTGGCCTGCTGCTGCATCTCAGGGCCCAGGGCCGCATCCGGATCTAGCAGATGCTCAGTGAGTGTTGAGTAACTGACTTACTGACGGAGCCGACGAACCGTTCTTGAAGCCTAAAGGAAGTAAAGGAACGTGATCTGATTTAGGTTTTAAAGGGAAAGGGAATTGTGTTTTCCAAACCTGTCAGAATCATTGAAAAAATGGTGTACAAAATTAAATAAAAACAAGCCCCAAATCATGTCAGCATCTCAGAAGGGCAGGAAAGGCTATGGAAGTTTCAGATTGACGTGACTAAGGAGACACAACAACTAAATGTAGTTAATACCTGATTCTCAGTGGAGGCCGACCCAGAGGGAGAAATACTGTGAAGGATGGTGTCAGTTGAGAGTCAAAGTAACCTCACAGATTACTGTTACTTACCAAGAGAAAAAAGTTCTTTGACCAGCGGTGACAGTTGGCTGATCCCCCCCCACTTAACCAAGCGATCGCATCACGTCAGTGGTACAGGACCCACTGAAGACCGGTGTCTCCTGATGCAGTGGGAGGGGGTGCACATCTGTACCCCTGCCTGTTCTTCCTGCTGAGGGCACTTTTCTAAACCGAGGGGGCTAAAGAGACACGCCAACCAAATGCAACAACAGGGACTTTGGTTCCTAGACTAAAAAATTAAAAAGACAACTACAAAATGATATTCGGGAACAGTTGGGAAAATTTGAATATGGGCTCTACTTTACATGTTATCCAAACACTTCAAATTCCTGGGTGTGATAATGACATTGTGATTCTGTAGAAGGTCGTTGTTCTTTGGGAATGTGTGCTGAAATATTTTGGCATGAGGGGGTGTGATATATATAACTGTGTGCAAATACTTCAGCCAAAAGAAAAAAAAGATTTCACAAATGTGGTCAAATGATAATTCTTAGTGACTCTTGTTAATGCTGGTAAAACAAGTAACGACAATGAGCCAGAAACATAACCAGCGACAACACCAAAGCATCGCCTGTCTCATGTTCCCCACCCCCTCGCTGCGACGGGAGCGAGCTCAGCCCACGTCTCTGCCCCCTCCCCTTCCCTGCTCACCAGGATGCTGGACGAGTACTTTGAGGAGCAGATGAAGGAGATCATCCGGATGTGTTCCCACCACCGCCAGACGATGCTCTTCTCGGCCACGATGACAGATGAGGTCGGCCGGGGGGACTCTCCTCAGTGGGGCGAATGGAGAAGGCAGTACCAGGGGGCCTGGCCTGGGCTGGGAAGATACCTGGGCCAGGACGGGCTTGCCTCCCTCCCTGCCCGTGGGCAGGCTGGCAAGCATCTCTGTCTCTGTGCTTGGCAGGTCAAAGATCTGGCTTCTGTCTCCTTGAAGAACCCCGTCCGGATATTCGTGAACAGCAACACGGATGTGGCCCCCTTCCTGCGGCAGGAATTCATCCGGATCCGGCCCAATCGGGAAGGGGACCGGGAAGCCATCGTGGCAGGTGAAAGCCCTGGGTGGGACCGGGCAGGGTGGGGTGCTCGAGTCACGACTGCCACACTGGAGGACTTGGGTTTTGCCCTGGAGCCTCCTCCATCCAGCTTCCACTGGCCCAGTGCGTGGTGCTGCCGTTCCTTCAGCCCGTCACTCTCCATGTGAGCCTCTCCTCCCTTCTGTCGCCTCACCTCCCTCCCACCAGCCAGTCCTGCTGAAGGGCCAACCACTTCCCCCCGCTGCCCCTCTGGCCTTAGTCCAGGCCACTGCTGTCTTGTCTGGACTATTGAGCAGCCTCTTACGTGGCTGTCCTCCTTCCACCCTTGTCCCTTGGTCATCCACTCTCCATGCTGCAGGTCATTTAAAACGATGCCCTGGCTGGTGTGGCTCAATGGGTTGAGTGCCAGCCTGCAAACCAAAGGGTTGCTGGTTCGGTTCCCAGTCAGGACACATGCCTGAGTTGTGGGCTGGGTCCCGAGTTGGGGGTGTACTAGAGGCAACCACACACTGATGTTTCTCTCCCTCTCTTTCACTCTCTCTCTAAAAATAAATAAGTAAAATCTTCAAAACAAAACAATTGTTTACAAATGAGCACTTGGCTCCTGTTACTTCCTTATGTAAAGCCCTCTGGTGTCTTCCATTGCTCTTAGACTAAAATCCACACTCCCTAGTGGGTCCTGTAAGCCCCTCTGTGTCTGGCCCCTTCCTGCCTTGTTACATTTGCTCCTGGAGCTGTAGCCACACTTGGCCCCTGTCACTTTCTCAGACCCACCAGCTTGTCTTCCTTGGGGCCTTTTTGTCTGCTCCCTCCTCTGCCTGGAGTCTTCCCCCAAATGTTCTCCTAGGGGAGTCTGCCCCATCATTTAGCTCAAAAGAGGCCAGCGCTGAAGCTACCTCCCCATCCGCCCTTCACCCTCTCACCTGTGTTTATCACCCTCGTGAGTGGTGAACCTGCTTCTCTATCTGCACCCTGGAATGTGAGCTTCACGAGGGCAGGGACCTCACTTGCCTCCCTGGTGCCAGGCACGGTGGCACTTGGCAGGGGAGGAGGGAGTCTGTTTCGGAGACGGCTGCTGGCTCACTGTCCTCTCCCGGCCAGCTCTGTTGACAAGGACCTTCACCGACCACGTGATGCTGTTCACCCAGACCAAGAAGCAGGCCCACCGCATGCACATCCTCCTGGGGCTCATGGGACTGCAGGTGGGCGAGCTCCATGGCAACCTGTCACAGGCACAGCGGCTGGAGGCCCTCAGGTAAAGTTTGGGATGGGGGCTGCCTTCTGCGGGCAGGTTGCAGGGAGTGCTTATCATTCAAAAGAGGGAAAATACCCCCAGAAGTCATGTTAGGGCAACAGCAGGGACGCAGATAGCACAGTTCCCCTGGAGCGTCACGTCTTTGGTACATTCAGAACTCTGACTTTGTGGTCTCACAGAAGACAATACTCAAGTTCCAGGGCTTGCGCGTGGGAGCTGCTGAGTGGGGCCACGGCCAGAGATTCTGACTGGGGACAATTCAGCCTGTATTGTTCTTTACGGCTGCTCAGGAGCAGTGGACAAACGTGGGCCCGATAGGAGGAGAGCTGGGATCAAAGCTGGCCGCTGCTTTTTGACCATTTTCCTTGCCAGGCCCTGTTCAGCGTGCTTGCACGTGTGGTTCCTCATTTAATTCTCACAAAAGGAGTCAGCCCGGCAGGCAAGGAGGAACTCTTCAGAGCTGTCCCTCTCTCCCTGTTTATCATGGCAGCTGAGAATCGTCGTTTAAAGAAAGGCTGCTTTGAATGTTGAGGTGTCTGCACACGCTACGTCCTGTAGTCTAGCTCTGCCTTTCCCAAACTGTCCCACGTACAGGAGTCACCGCATAAGGGTATTCGCAAAATGATGCCTGCTGCACGTTATGGACCGAAGCGGAGTGCGGATACCGATGGGCTGGCATTGAGGATCTGTCCCCACTATGCTAGTCTGCACTCTCCTGCTTGACTCCAGACGAATTTGTGTTCTTTCTGCTGCCTCAGGCTCCTGGAGAGCATTGTTGTGGTTTGGGAGTCTGAAGGCACATCTTTCTGTGGCAATTTCTAGGCGCTTCAAGGACGAACAGATTGATATCCTTGTGGCCACAGATGTGGCAGCCCGTGGGCTTGACATCGCGGGGGTCAAAACGGTGAGCAGGCTCCATCTCCGTTGAACTTTTGGTGGGAGTCTTTGTGTCCCTGTGCCCCTGTTCTTCCCTAACTCCCAGGGGTGACTGCTGATCCACTTTGACCTTCCAGGTAATCAACTTCACGATGCCCAACACCGTCAAGCATTATGTCCACCGGGTGGGGCGGACAGCGCGTGCTGGCAGAGCTGGGCGCTCGGTCTCTCTGGTGGGGGAAGAGGAGAGGAAGATGCTGAAGGAGATCGTGAAGGCCGCCAAGGCCCCTGTGAAGGCCCGGATACTTCCCCAGGGTGAGCAGGCGCCACTGCAGCAGTCCAGGGCATCGGCTGGGCGTGGTCCTAGGTCAGACCCCAGGGCAGGGCAGGGCCAGGTGGTGATGGGTCAGATTGAGAGCCGAGCAGTCAGGAGTCAGCTCTGCATCTCTACTCTGCTGCCTCCTGGCTGAGCGCCCCTGGGCAGGTCTCCGCACGCCCAGTCTCAGTCTCTGTGTGTGTAAGAGAGACTCGTGATAGATTTGTGCCCCAAGGGCTTGGTTCGTTGGTATTTCCGACCTTGGGGGAAAGAAGCTATTCTTGGGGCAAAGTCCCCACTGGTTTCCTTCTGTCCCGCAGTCCTCGAGGGGCAGAGGGAAGGGAGGAGATCAGCACATTCTTTTTGGATATATTGTGTACCTTTTGTTCTTCTCATCCATAGGAATCATATAATACATATCCTTTTTTAGAGTACAAAAACAATGCATATTCGGTGTTGGAAATTAGTGAGTAAAATAGCAAAGATGTAAATTGTATGTCAAGGAACTCACCACTGTAGTGTTTAAATATATATCCTTTTTTAAAAAGATTTTATTTACTGATTTTTAGAGAGAGGGGAAGGGAGGGAGAAAGAGAGGGATGGAAACATCAATGTGTGGTTGCCTCTTGATCACCCCCACAGGGGGCCTGGCCTGCAACTCAGGCATGTGCCCTGACTGGGAATCGAACCGATGACCCTTTGGTTTACAGGCCAGCCCTCAATCCACTGAGCCACACCAGCCAGGGCCATACATATCCTTTCTGATGTTTTTTCCATTCGTCTGTCTCTGTCTTTTTCTTTCATTTAATTCATTCAGACAGCAAACAATTATTGAGTACTGCTGTGCGCCTGGTGCTATTTATTCTATTTTAGGTATTGGAGGTACAGCAGGAAAAAAAACAGCAGATCCTCTGATGGGAGAAAGACATAATAAATAAGCTAATAGAAGTGGTGATTGAGAACTGCGGGGGTCGGGGGTGCCTACTTTAGAAAAGCTGTTCAGGAAAGGCCTCTGAACAGATGGCATTTGAAATGAGTCCTGGTTGACAAGAATGAGGTGGCCACGAGCAGTCTGGGACAGTACGTGAAGCAGAGAACACCAGGGCAAAGCCTCTGAGTCAGGAAGACTTCGTGTGCCAGTAAAAGGGAAGGAAGGCCAGAGGGCCCAGGGTGTGGTGAGCAAGAGGGAGACAGAAGGTCAGAGAGGTCGGCAGGGGCCATGCTTAGGAGTTTGGAAATTATTTTAAGAGCAACATGAAAACTTTGGCTGGGCCTGGGAGCTTGTTAAGCAGAGAAGTCATACATCAAACAAACCAACCAGTTTGCTAAGTCACTAAATACATTCAGATTATTTTCATAGGCTACATAATCTTTACCCTTATTTTAAAATCTTTTGTGTTCTCTTCCCTTAAGACGTCATCCTGAAATTTCGAGACAAGATTGAGAAAATGGAGAAAGATGTGTACTCAGTTCTACGGCTAGAGGCTGAAGAAAGAGAGCTGCAACAATCGGAAGCCCAGGTGAGGCTGTGCGGAGGGCCCTGGTGCGCCGCCCCACTCGGTAAGCACACTACATCAGCCCCTCTGCAATCCCGTGCCTGCAAACAGATCATCCGGAGCCGCAAGCGTTTGCAGACCGTGGCTTCCTGCAGCTGCCCCGCTCTGTGTAATCAGATAGAGGTTCCACGGCAGGCATCCTCTTGCTGTCCCCACAGATCAACACAGCAAAGCGGCTCCTGGAGAAGGGGAAGGAGGCACAGAACCAGGAGCCTGAGAGGAGCTGGTTCCAGACCAAAGAAGAGAGGAAGAAGGAAAAAAGTATGTCAGGGAGGCTCCTCAGAAAGCTAAATGCAGGATTCATAGGACCCAGCAATTCCACTCCTAGGTCTATACCCCAACAAGTTGAAAATAGAGACTCAAATGGATACTCATATGCCAGTGTTCGTTGAAGCAGTGTTCACAATAGTCAGAGGGGGAAAGCAACCCGTGTCCGTCAACAGATGAATGGACACACAAAATGTGTATACATACCGTGGAATAGTCTTCAGCCATAATGGAGTTCTGGTGCATGCTGCAAGCATGAGCCATGAACACGTGCTGAGTGAACTAATCCAGACACAAAAAGACAAATATTTATGATGATTCTACTTATATTAGGTACCTAGACAGGCAAAGTCATATACACAGAGAGTAGAATAGAGATTGCCAGGGGTCAGGGGAGGGAGTTAATGGTTACAGAGCTTCTGTTTGGGATGATGGAGAGTGTTAGGAACAGAAGATGGTGATGGTTGTACCATGCTGTGAATGTAATTAACGCTACTGAGTTGTACACTTGAGAATGGGTAAATTGGCAAATTTTGTTATATATTTTGCCACAATTAAAAAGAAAAGTCAGGAAGATATTTTTAGATATTCCCTTCCACTCTGTTTTTAAAAAACACAAGTGAATTCACATTGTTCTACACCTTGCTTTTTTTCAATTAATTTTATAGCTTGGAGATCATGTTCTACAGGCACATATATAGCCACCTTCTCTTTCTTTTTCTCTTTTCTTTCTTTCTTTCCCTTCTTTCCTCTCTTTCTCTTTCTTTTCATTCTTTCCTTTCTTTCTTCCTCTCTTCCTCCCTCCCTCCTTTCCTTCCTTCCTTTTAAAAAAAAATGCCTGTCTGGTCTTCCATCAAATAGGTTGATTATAATTTATTTCATTAGTCCCTTGTTGAGAGACATTGAGGTTGTTTCTGATCTTTCGCTACTATTAACAAGTCGCGTCGTCAATGACTTTGCACAGATGCCCTTTCACAAGGGCTGAGTTGTTAACTATATTGTGGGCAGGCGTGCAGGAGAATAAGTGGACTCAATCCTCATCTTTCACAATTGGATGGTAGATATATAATGAATGTCTCAAATGGATTAATCAAGAAGTAGGGCAGCAAGCATGTTATTTAGCAAGATGGAGCTAGTCACCAAGAAAGGAGCTGATTGCTGCTTCTCATTTTAAGCCCTTATGTGCCGTATTAAAATATGTGCTCTTCTGCCCTGACGGGTGTGGCTCAGTGGATTGAGCGCCGGCCTGCGGACCAAAAGGCTGCCGGTTGGATTCCCAGTCAGGGCAGATGCCTGGGTTGCGGGCCAGGTCCCCAGCTGGGGGCACGTGAGAGGCAGCTGATTATTACCTCTCTCATCAATGTTTCCCTCTCTTCCTCCCTCCTCTCTAAAAATAAATAGCTAAACTCTTTTAAGCCACCTTCTCTTTCTTTTTCTCTTTTCTTTCTTCCTTCCTTCCTTTTCTCTTCTTAATGTAAGTTTAAAGAAAGATATGAAACAGTACCTGAAATCTCATGCCCTCTTCTCATCCCAGTTGCTAAGGCTCTGCAGGAGTTTGATTTGGCCTTAAGAGGAAAGAAGAAAAGGAAGAAGTTTATAAAGGATACCAAGAAAAAGGGGGAGATGACGGTGAGTGGCTTCCCCTTCAGAGTTGGGTCCTTGCCCAGTGGGATCGAGGCTGCCTGGTCTGTCCCATACTCACACGGCCTCCTCTCTCCAGGCAGAGGAAAGGTCCCAGTTTGAAATCCTCAAGGCGCAAATGTTTGCTGAGCGGCTGGCCAAGAGGAATCGCAGAGCCAAGCGAGCCCGTGCAATGCCTGAGGAGGAGCCGGCGAGAGGCCCTGGTAGGCATATGGGGAGCCCACAGGAGCTGGCAGGAAGGTTCTCTTGGAAATCTGTGCTTGTGGTCAGGGAGAAAATGAGATGATGAAACGAACCTAGTTTTTGAGTAATGAGTATGTACTAGTGTATACAGCTATACTTTTATTGGCTCCAAGTGGTCAAGTGACCCTGTGATTAGTGGGAATAGCTAGGATTTGAAACCAGGCCTTTTGGACACGGGAGCTTAAGTCCCTACTAATTGCCACTTGGAGTTGCATGCGGGTCAGGGTAGAGTGAAGTGAAGACGGTCTTTGGCCCATTTCACGTGTAAGTGGTCCATTTCACTTTGGACTCTGCAGTCATGCTTTGGAACAGTTCCTTCACACCTGGCATTGCTTATTCCTTATCGCTTTCCTGCTAGAATCTGTTGTCTTGCCTTCATGTCAATAAATCATGAGTCCAGAGCATCCACTGAACTTGTAACCATTACCCTGAGCTTAAGGGGATTTAGGAACTTGGGCCAAAGAGGACATATCTAACCCGTTCTGTCTGTGCACAGCCAAGAAGCAAAAACAGGTGAAGAAATCTGTATTTGATGAAGAACTCACCAACACGAGCAAGAAGGCCCTGAAACAGTACCGCGCTGGGTAGGGTTTTAAGTCATTACGAAGCTCTTGGTATTTTGATGAAAGCTAGTTCTCTCCCTCCTTCCCCACTGCCAATTCTCACATACCTATAGCTTATAATTTCAAGGGCTTCTGTCTGCCTGCCCACTCACCAGCCCATCTATGGATCCCAGGGTGAGAACAGGAGGAAATAGGTGTGGAAGTCCTTTTGCCTGGGAGGTAAAAAGACACATTTTGGTTCAGAAATAGAGCTTTTCCTCAGCAGAGTGATAGAACCCCAGCGGATCCCTGTTTGCCTTTGGGAATGTGTTGTCTACTCTTTCTCCCAATCCCCTGGGCCTGGGTAGGGGCGGGGATAGACTATGCTTCCCAAGTACTCTTATTACATATTGTGCATGAGAACGGAGGGCCTTCTCAGGTCCTGTTTTAAAGCTCGGCCTTCACTCCCACAAACCCACATTGTCAGGTGGAAACAGACCCTCAGGACCTGAAAATGATGCATCCGTTGGTCCTGCTGCTTCATGTGGGAGCTGGATGGGGTGAGGGTGAGACCACCCACTTTCTAACAGCCTGCCATTTCAGCGTCTCGTCCTCTTTCACCCACAGCCCCTCCTTTGAAGAAAGGAAACAGTTAGGCTTGCCCCACCAGAGACGAGGAGGCAACTTTAAATCTAACTCCAGGTAATGCTTGCAGTTTTGGAGGATTTGAGATTGGAAAAGAAACCTTTCATCATGGGAAAGGAGCTCCTCCTTCCTTTTTGGCCTTGAGGGTTGGTCTTTTACTCTGTTGATTTTTAAAAAATTAGATTTATTGGGGTAACGTTGGTTAATAACATTGTTTCAGGTGTACCATTTTATAATACTTCGTTTGTATATTGCTTTGTGTACTCACCACCCCATCTAGTCTCCTCCCATCACCATATATTTGACCCCCCACCCCGATTTTCTTAATAGGTACAAAAGGAGGAAGTAGCTGTGGTGGCCTGAAGAAGTTCGTGGCGTGGCCCTTAGATCCCTTCCTTGTGGGAAGTCATCCTGGCTTGGTCTTTTCTATTTGTAAAAAAATTCTTGAAACTTGAGTCTGTGTCATTCATTAAAAAAGTCGGTCAGCCAAAGCTCCCTCTTGCTGATTAGTTTTCACATAAAGAATATACCAAATGGACGAAGTATTTTGTGGGCAGGGATAAGAAACCAATCTGTTTTATTCCTCTCTTCCCTCAATTGCAGTCTGCCCCCAGACCGCTAGCTTGGCCCTTGCTACATGTACTTGGAATGTACCTTTGTGCCTGTAGAGAAGCTAGATGTGGAGTGAGGAATTCTCTCCTGTTGATGTCCTGAAACGGAAAGCTGTCACTTAACACAAACTATGTATGAGAGATTCTATGTAGTGAATGAAATGAGCATTGCATTTCATTCACTACACCCCTGTGAGGCAGGTACTATTACCATTTTGCAGATAAACAGGCTTGGACAGATGGATTAACTTTCTTGAAACCAGGGTCTACCTGAATCCATACCCCCCGCAAAAAAAAACCCCAAAAATTTTACCCCAAAGATAGATGGCTCTCATACTTTTCTGACTCAAAGTCCCTTTGAGAATTAGATGGAAGCTAGGGGGCACCTCTTGAGAAAATAGTTTATAATTTCAAGGAGTTCATGGAGCTCCCCCATGCCACTCCGAGCTAAAAAAATTAATCCTATCTAGTAGCACATACCCTCACATTGAAGAAGGCTCAAAGCTATTCATTTAGGCTGCAACTAGCAGCTGCCAACAGAGGGTTCTAATTCAGTAGATAATGGCACGCCTGCATGATAGAATATGGTTCAGACTTGCCATCCATATGTGCTTACAGAAAGATCCCCCAGTCATCAGACTAAAAAAACCAAATGCAGAACTGCATTTTTGTTCTTCAGGGCTATACATTGCATATGCATAGATTATCTCTGGAAGGACTCATAAAACTTGAACAAGGTTGCCTCTGGAGAAGCAAACTTCAAGTATATATACATACTGTTGTACATGTTGAAATCTGTTTTACCATGAGTAAAAATGACTCACCAGCTACATAAAAACCCCAAACCACAGAAACAAAACGGCCCCCATTCCCATCCTCACTGTCTCAAGCCACCTGAGCTGTTTCTAACAGTTGAGGACAAACACAGACCACAGATTTCTTGCAGTTTTTATTAGCTTTAGAGGCTAAAGTGCATAGTAGACAAAAAAGGAAATGCATACATAGGAAAGATATTTTTCTCACCAACATTAGAAAGACCTGAGATGCCTAAGTGTTCTAGGAAACAATGGACTGACAGACTGTGCACAGGAGGCAGGCCTGGGGGGCTGGTTTCTGGCATGGGTCTGGGCCCTGCAGAAGCTGTTGGCATGCTAACCCTGCACAGGCAGAAGCTGCAACAGATGGTGCTGGGATAAAGGGTCACACTTAAGATAGGTGCTGCTGCTGCTACCAAATGTGAGTTTAATTCCATTCCGGACCCCAGGGAACCAGCACTGCTACTAAACCTTTCCTGTTAGATGCAAAGAAACCACCGTCCCAAAGTGCAAGTCACAGGAAAGGGTACAGGATGAGGACTGCTCCTTAGCCTGGGCTTCTCGCACAAGCACCCAGCTGTGGGTAGTCACAGGTAGTCGCATTTTTCTCGCTCTCAGTAAATCTGTAACTGGGTCGGAGTTAGTGGAGTCTGTCTTATCACATGCCTCATCTGGAGTGAGGGTGCCTGAGAAGGGCAAGAGGGATTCTTGTGCTCATTGAAAGGATAAGCAGATCATAAACGACTCCTCTGAGCTTCTGTTTATTAGAATGAAAGTTAGTCTGCAAGTTAAGGCCTGGCACTTAGAATGAGCTTTCTTCACTGAGCTTGCACTCTGTCCCCAGAGCAGTGCAGAAGAGACATCTGATGGAGTCAGGACCCAGAGACACCAATGCGTAGCCCCAGACATGCTCCAGGGAGTCTGTCCACTAACTTGCAGGAGAGAAAAAAAGATCCACCTGTTAACTTTGTTCTCAGTTCTGGAGGTAAAGTGCTTACTCTAGCGCAGGGGTTAATCTAGAAACAAATGAGGGCAAGCCCTAAAAGTGGATCCTTAAGATGCTAAGACTGAAAGACAATAAAAAACAAACTTTGATTCCTTCATAAAGGAGCCAACCCCAGCCATACGGTGGCCAGGAAAACAGGCAGTCGTGTGCCATCCTCCTACATCAACCTGTGGATCTCCTCGAAGTTCATCAGGTTGTTGGCCGTGTCAGACCAGGCAGCATGCTGGGCCCCATCCATCTCAGAAGCAAGCTCGTTGCTCCTTTCCAGAGTATGATTCACTCCCCCAATCACTTCTTTACAGTCAGGACATGTGCTCCTCTGCATGGCTCCCCCACAATCGCCAATCACATAGATGTGGCCATTGGGGCACTTGAACCAGTGGCCAAGAGGTAAACCTATGGCTCTGACGATCTGTACACGCTCTCTCTCTGAGATGCCCAGGCCAGAGCAGGGAAGGGTGGCTTTCAGAGCTTCCATTTTTTTCTGCACAAGCTGCTCATCCTGCTGGGTGAATTTACACGTTCTCTCAAGGATTCTGCGGACAGTGCAGACCTCTTCTGCTACAGTACCACTCACTTTCCCCTCCGCCATTTTGCAGCGGGTCAGGAGGTCCACCAGGTATGTGAGCCTCTGGATTTCACTTTGGAGGTCATCCAACTCCTGGCTGGTAAAGCTCAAACGCTTCTTGGCTAGCCACTCATGGACCTGGTCTAGTCGAGTCCTCACTTTGCTTTGTTCCGAGAAATGAACCTTTTTCAGGGAATCCCACAGTCTAGCCAAGTAGTCATAGAAGTTGATGTAATTCTCAACAAGACCCAGGTCCTTCACTGACAGATTTTTCTGGGCAAGCTTCTCTGTCAACATCAGGCAGTCTTCAGGAAGCAGCTGGTGAAGGAGACTCTTCCCCTCCAGCAGAGCCTTCAGTTGTTCCTGGCTGGTTGCAATCTCCCCTGCGGAGCCCTGGATCTTTTCTTTGACTATTTCAATCTCTTCCAGTCGCTGTTTGATGCTGGTGCCGTATCTCAGGTTTTTACGGATGGGCACCTGGCACATTGGGCAGACTTTCAACCTGATGGCAACTTCATCATCCTTCTGCTCATTCATGTAGTGGTCCAAGGCTTGTACCTCAAAGATATGGCTACAGTCTTCTAGCTGTACAAAGCGGGCATCAGGCTCATCTTCAAAGCCAAAGAAGATTTGGGTGACTTCTTCCTGGTGGCAGACACGGCACTTCTTGGGGCATGGCTCCCCACACAAACCAATGCAGGGGTGGCCACAAGCTAGTGGCTTAGTACAAGGCACGTAGCATGGGGGTCGGTTGCAGGGCTCAGAGCAGAGTTTGGTGCACTGGTAATGCTGGCAGCGCCAAACACAGGGTTCCACGCAGGGGCTGCACAGCTCTCCACACTTCTTCTTGCACTGGCTGTGGACACAGCGGTTCTGACAGGTCCGCTGGCAGGGTGGGCACTCGCCAATGCATGGCTCCTGGCACTTGTGTGAACAGATGAGCAGACGCTTGCAGGGCTGCTGACAGCGCTCATGAAAGCGCCCTTCAAAGCAACTGTGGCAGGAGCCAGGGCAAGGATGCCCACAGTCCAAGATGGCGCCACACTTGGTGGTGCACTTGACTGGTAGGTCATACATGAGGTCCTCCACATTACCACATTTCACCTGTTGACTGTGCCCACACTTGAGTTTCACAGTGACCATTTCTGAACACAACCGCACACAGGACTCGCCACATGGGTGGCTGCATCTGTGCCCGCATTTCAGGACCTTGGAGCAAGGCTCTTGACAGCAAAACTCAGACTCAGGCAAGGAACAAGGGACCATCTGTTCATGGCCACACCGAAGAATGATTTTGGGCACCTTCACCTGACAGGGCTGACATTCCTGGAAGCAAACAAGGGGGCACCGATGTCTGTCTTTGCAGATGACCTTCTGGCACGGCTTCATGCACTGGAACTTCTTGTGCAAGGGGTCATAAGGGTGGCAGGCACGAGTGCAGACATGCCCACAATCCAGTCGGAACTCACAGGGTAGGTTGCAGCCTCCTTCGGGCACTCTTTGAAAGTCAGACGCTTTGGATACTACAGTGTAGGTATCAGGGTGGTTCTGGCAGCACAGCCGGAGCGTTTGGCCTATTTGATTGTTCTCTCGAAGGGTATGGATGATCTTGCTCCACAAGGGTACCTTGGCCAGCATCTGCATGTTTCCGATGCAGTACATTCCCTTCTTGGCACGGGACAAGGCCACACAGATGCGGTTGGATATCTGGAGAAAACCCACCTTGCCTTCCTGATTGCTCCGTACTAGCGAGAGGATGATGATGTCATTTTCTTCCCCTTGGTATTTGTCTACTACATGGACCTTGACACGAGCAAATGTCTCAGCTGGCATGAGTTTGCGCAGGCAGAACAGCTGCCCAGTGTAAGTGGTGAGGATGGTGATCTGGGAGGGCAGGTATTCCTGGCACAGGAAGTACTTGCACAGCTCTACCACAAAATGAGCCTCATGCTGATTCTGGTGGCTTTTGCCTTCTTGGATTTCCTGTTCAGGAAAGTTATGTTCTATAAAGTAAAGGTTGGAAGAAACCCCCTAAAACAGAAAATAAGTGACATGTTAGAAAGTTCACTCGTGGCAGCTTTTCCTTTCTATCGCCACATTCGTTGACCACTGACCCTGTTCCGCAGAGAGACCTTGAAGGCTTTTTGTATACTCTGTACCACAATCTTTGATACTGTAGTCACCATGCACTTTGTTTGGAACACTGACAAACAGTAAAATAGATAAAGAATTTATGTGTGTTTTAGTTTTCAAGTCACTTGCTTGATATTAATATTTGTAACAGCAATCCACAATCCAACCGTTATAGGTTAAGGAATAAGCAGCAGCTAGGAATGACGAGAGAGGAGCTAACTTGCAAGCACTGTGCTGTGCTGATGGCTTTACATACCTCATCTCCTCCAACCCCATAATGTGACGAGGCGGCAGCCATTATTCTCACTGTGCAGAAAAAGACCCTAATACTCAGAACTGGTATATAACTTGCTAAAATGTAACACAGCTACTAACTGGCAGAGCTGGGATTCAAAACCCAGGTCTATACTATCAAATTTTATCATATTCCTCCTCTTAAAAACTGTTTTTAAAAAGCTGGCTCAATGCCCTTCTGAAAGCCCCTTTTTCATCCTAAGGAAAATACAGGCTTCTAGGTTGCTGGCAGCAGCAGCAGGGGGGTAGCGCAGACTCACCTTAATCTTCTCATATTTGAGAACAGAGGGATGATTCTCTAGATCCTGGTAAATGTAGGGGGTCAAAAGCCGGGCAATTTCAGGGCGCATGCGGTGCTGAAACAGGACATGTATGTCATCAGAAACATGGGCAGAGAATAAATGCAGTTTTTCTAAAAAACAGGTGGAAAATCTGGGGAGGTAACATTTGAAAGTAATAACAGGGAAAAAGAGAATATAAACGGGCTCCTTCATCCCATACAAACTTGACACAAGCTGATCTTGCTGTATTTTAAAACAGAAAGCAGAATAGTCTGACAGAGTCATCTCATTACTAAACCAGTTTTATTTTTATGAGACCTTTCTTGCTGGTAGTTGGCAGGCTCACAAGAGCCTTCTCCTAGACATTTTGTAATAACAGAGGCCAAGCTTCTCACCTGGTAATTCAGACGGACAAAGGGAATGTTTACTTTCACTAGCCGTTCAAAGAGGGACACCTCAAGGTTGAAATTCTTGGCCAGATCATACACGTTGGCACTGGGGCGTAGCTGAGAAAAGAAACATGTCTGAGAATTCTCTATTGAAAACACAATTCACCCATCCATCCTCCCATCCAGCCAGCCATCCACCTACTCATCAAATATTTTTTAAGTGCCTTCTATGTACAGGTAGTGCTGTTAAGTGCTGAGAGACTACGGATAAAGAGTGACAAGGGCCATGAAGGCAAGAAACAATGGCAATGTGACACAGTGCCTAGGGGTGCAGGTTCTTTAGCTACGCCTCTTTGAACAGCGACACTTGAGTTGAAGCCAGCATAGAAGTTACCAGTCATTCGAAAAGCAAGCTACGAGGGAGCAGGAAGGACAGGGATGGTAACGCAGTAATCACATGAGACAGTAGTATGAGGTGAAGTCAGAGAAGCAGGCTGAACCCTGAGAATATTGTACATGACTTTAAGAAACTTGATTTTTTAAAAAAAGATTTTATTTATTTAGAGAGAGGGGAAGGGTGAAAGAGAGAGCGAGTGAGAGAAACATCAATGTGTAGCTGCCTCTCACATGCCCTGCACTGGGGACCTGGCTCGGAACCCAGGCATGTGCCTTGACTGGGAATCAAACTGGCAACCCTTTGGTTCCATAGGCCAGTGCGCTCAGTCCACTGAGCCACACCAGCCAGGGCAGAAGCTTGATTTTTATATTGAATGCAATGGGAAACTATTGGAGAGTTTTGATCTGGAAGTGACACGATCTGATTTATTTTTTTGTTGTTTAATTTAACGTTGGCACCTTTATTAAGAATGGATTAGAAGGTGGCAAAAATGGAAGCAGGGGGACAGGAAACATGGTATTTCAACAATCCACTTAAAAGGCCATGGTAGATAAGAAAAATAGTAGACGGAACAAATGAAATAGATGATGCTACTTCTAAAATATACCGCAACTCTAAGAGCACCTACTCTTAGATTGAACGCAGAAGGTAAAGGAACGAGTAATCAAGGAAAGCCATTAATAGCCTTAAGAACTGTTGAAGGAGAAAGGCCAGGGTCTTCCTGAATGATTCCACCCGCCAGACAGCAAGCCCATATTCAGGGGCTCCAGCCCTACCTGTTGGTGGTCCCCAATCAGAATGAGGTGCTGGCACGCTTTGCTCAATGTGGCGATGGTGTGGGCCTCAAGGACTTCGGCAGCCTCTTCCACAATGACAATCCGAGGCTCTACTTTCTGCAAAATCTGGCGATATTTGGCAGCACCTCAAGTCAAGAGAGAACAGGCTCCTCTGAGATTATATACTGGACCCAACCAGGCCACTGGGCTTCTGGGTCTGTGACAACTGAGCCCCTCACATTCATCCAGGGCTATGGTGACTACTGAATGAGAGAACAAGTGTGCTGGATGGTCACCAGAGCATCATACCCATGTTGGTCATTACTGGGGTTCCAAACGCAACAGGAACAAGTAGGTGGATTTCACCAACAGTTCCCTAAATACGGCTTGCTTGCTTTCAATATCTTTTTTCATAGTATATTCCCCTAACCTATGAGAGAAGCTTCACTTCACCTGTCCTACATCATCTGAAAGGAGCCTGGCACCAGGAGTGATGGCTGGAGCAGGTAAATTTACTTATGTTATCTTACCTGTGGTTGTCATTCCTATGACCTGGGTGTCTTTCAGAATGTGCAGGTCTTCCTGGAGTCTCAGCTCAGCCAGTCTCTCTGCTGATGCACGGTACTGATGCTCAAAGCTGAGGATCTTTCGGCGGGTGTCAGCCTGGTACTTCTGTAGCCACAGCCTGAATATGAAGAACCAGGCAGAGGGAGCCATGAACTCTTTGAGAAGGTGGAAGAACACCCTTCACTGTGCCCTGTGTGTGAGGTGAAACCTAGACCACTGAGGAGCTTACAAGCCACAGAGAAAAAGACAGACCCACATGTGCAGGGACCCAAGAGTCTAAAATGCCCAACAAAAACATGTGTAGAGACATGGATTTAAGAGGTCAAGAGCTAAAAAGGGGGGCAGAATAAAGAAAAGAGGTTAAATATTGGAAAGAGAGTAAGGGACTTTAAAAGCTTAAAGAGCCCTGGCTAGTGTTGTTCAGTGGATTGAGCACCGGCCTGTGACCTAAAGGGTCACAGGTTCAATTCGAAGTCAGGGCACATGCCTGGGTTGCGGGCCAGATCCCCAGTTGGGGGTACACGAGAGGCAACCACACATTGATGTTTCTCTCCCTCTTTCTCTAAAACTAATTATTTTTTTTTTTTAAGCTTCAAGAATTTCTCCAAATTCTTCCCACCCACCCCTGGCTGAGTCTTCTTCCCTTCCTAATTCTCCAGAGTCTTCTTTTATAAGCAAAACAGATCATGTCACTACTGTGCTGGAACATCTTCCAATGGTTTTTTGATGCTCTTCAGATAAAACCCTTGGTCCTCACCTTAGCCCTTTGAGGCCTTGCACTGTCTGGCCCCTGCCCACCTCTCTGACTTGACTTTGCACTTCTCTGAGCCACAGCTGTCATGGCTGCCCTTTTCACTTTCTCAAGCAGATATGCTCCCTCTCATCTCAGGGCCTTTACCTAGGAGGTCCCCAAAATCTCCTCTCCTCTTCCTTCCCTACTGGCCTCATAATTGTCCACTCCTCTTTTAGAGCTTGCCTCCCATGTCTTTTCCCTGGATACCTTGGACAGACCAGCTCAGATACCCATTAATATTACTAGCACTCCTTGCTTTTTTCCCCTAGTGTTTATGTCCATTTGCAAGATTTTATTTGTGGGATTAACTAATTTGTCTGCTTGGATAGACTCTAAACTCCATGAGGAGGTACAGCCAGGTGTCTTCTATCCCATAGCTGCACTCCTCAGTACTCAGCTCAGTGGAGTGGCTCAATCTATCATTAGTTAACCTTGTTGAAGGTCTGGGATGTTATATTCTAGGAACAGAAAAGGAACCTCCTGTGGAAATTACATGGGTTAGCTGGGGGAGGTGGGTGTTGGGCATAGTACCTATAAAGCTGCCAGCGAGAATTCAGATCCAGCTGCCAAACATCCTGGATTTCATTGGCCTCGGCCTCAGTCATGGTGTTCAGTTTGCGAAGCTCATCCTTTACTTTCTTCTTCATTTTCTTTTTCTGGTTACTCTGCATCTGTAGACATCAATACCAACCACGGTCACCATATGAGCAGAGATGGGCCCTGTTCCAAGCCCTAGATGAGGGTCATAGCACATAATAAAAGGGGCTGCCACCTCTGAAGAACTTCTGAGTGTCTCGTACTTTCTCAATAGATATTCCATTGCCAAGTAGCTAAATGGAGCTCTGGGGCCAGTGTACCTGGATTCAAAGCCCCATCTACCTCTTAGTTGTAGGACCTAGAGTAAGTTACTGAACCTCTGTGCCTCAGCATCCCTTCTATAAAATGAGAATAGTAATAGTACTTCTCCATAAGACTGCTGGACTGACTGAAGGGATAGATACATGGAAAGCACTTACAATAGTGCTGGCACCAGTAATCAAGGAATGTCTTTTGACCACAGTTTGTTTCTCTTTCCTAAGACGTGTCACGAAAGTACAGAGGTGAGCCTTTCTCTCTGAATCCCATACAGGGCCTGCTAAAACAGTCTTAACACCGTCACATCGTGACAGTATGTTGAACAAGCGGATTAAAGGCACCATTTTGGAGAAAGTGCTCGTCCCTGGACGTGTCACTAAATCTGAGGCCATGAGCCATTAAAACAATTGGCATGGGAGACAAATGTCACAATATTCTGGACCTCGCCCCACTTCAAAACCAAACAAATACCTCCTGAGGCCACGTGGCAGAGAGATGCCCAATCTATGTTTCCAGATATTGGGATCCTGACTCCACCTATCATTTATAGTGATGCTGAACTGAACTAAGAGATCATGTTCAAAGCCATCAGACTGGTAAAAATTGCATCCAAAGTTACCCTGAAAGTCCCTTAAGTAAACAGTGGGGTCCAGAAAATTTTATTTTATTTTGAGTGTCTAGCCTGCCATCATCACAGTAATGCACGGTGCATTCTGAGGACCTCTGGGTCCTAACCAAGGAAGGAGCGAAGGGAAGGTCTATATGTAGCCACGTGTGTGTTCACACTATTCTGGCTTTAAGAGAAATATGAAACTCCAGGGTGAGTGAAGCATCCCACCCAGCCAGTATGGCTCCCTTCTTTCCCTTTTACTTGAATCCTGTAAAATCTTAATGAGCGTTTAGACTTGTTTTCTAGTTGGTAGAAGGTTAATATCCACGGAAACACCAAGACTGTAGTAACATTTGATCTGCACATGTGTACTGCACTTTTCTCAAAGTTCAAGGGAAGCACTTGGCTACCTGATTCCTGTCTTCCTAAATTGGCATTTCTTGCCAGGGCCCCTCTGAAGGGCCATATTTTTATACTCTTGAAAATGAGACTCACCCTTATATACTGGGGTTTGGTTGTAGACGTGTAAATTCAGCTCATTGTGAGGATGAGGTGAAAACTGCAACAAACGTGGGTGATACAAACTGCAGTTCTGGTCAGAACTGATGTTCTCAGGCCTATTTCAGGAAAGTCTACCCACCCACCAGGCAGAACTTCCATTCCCCATTCTGTTAAGGCTTTGAGGGAAGTGAGTTTACCTCCCACTCTCCTTCAGCTTGCTCCTGCCCAGCTGCTGTCCCAGGGACTTCGTTTTCTAGCCTCATCGCCAGAAGCACTTTAGCCAATTCCTGGATTGCCCCATTATCTTCCTTCTTCCGCCGCCGGGGCCTCACTACCTCTTCCTCCTCAATCACCCGGTCTGCTTGAATCAGGTCGGCCTCCTCTGCGATCTCAATCAGAGAACCTTCCTCTTCCCCTTCTTCCTCCTCCTCCTCCCCTTCTGCCTGGGCTAAGAGAGGAGAACAGGTAGGACAGAAATGAGAACTCTTGAAGCCAAAGGATGAAAGAGGGCACTGACAAGAGCTAGGGGATGGAGACAGGCTTCCTTATACACCTTTTTGTTACAATTTTGTATCACTCACTGCCCCCTTAAAATTTTTTTTTACCATATACCGGGTGGGGGAAAATCTTTACCATATACAGCTGTTCATATGGAAAATGATACAATAATACACAATAATACAAAAATAAACTGTGTTTCGCATACTCGCAACTGTAAATCTACTTTTGCCCCATCCTGTACATAATGTATATTACCCCTCAATAACACATTGTCTAGTCTTGACTTTTTGGAGCTCCACAGAACTGAAATCATATTGTACATACAGGGACCGACAGAAGTAATGTGCCTGCTTGAGTGTGGTTGGTAAGGTAATAATATGTGTGTAATAATTTAGTTTTCATTTGAACATTTCACCTAAAATGTCCCATGGTGTGCTTGAGTGGGATCTTGTTATATTACAGGATTACATGCTTGTGATCTTGTAATAAAAATCGGGTGTTATTTGTGCTGGCCAAGTATTTTCCCTTAACTTGCCTTTTTCATTTAGCATGTTTTTGAGATTCGTGCATGTTGCCATATATCCCATAATTCCTTTTCACTATTGTACAGTATTTCATTATCTGAATAGATTATAATCAATCCATCCATTGTACAGATGTTGATAAGACATTTGAGGCCATTCTGTTTTTCTATTATCATGAAGTGGTTGTGCCCACTGCTATTCCCACTAGCGGTTAAATGTATCAGAGCTCCTACTGCTTTGCATTCTTATCGGTGTGGAGTTATATACGACCTTTTAGTTTTTGCCAATCTGGTGGGTGTAGAACTACCTCATTTGGGTTTTAATTCCTCCTGTTTGTAATGAGCACCTCTCATATGTTTGCTGACCACTAGGATTTCCTATTTTGTAATGTGCCTGTTAAAAAGTGTTTTATCTATTTTCCTATTAAGCAATTACTTGTCTTTTCTGATTCATTCATGCTCTTTACATATCGTGGGTATTTTAAGTTCTGCTCTTCTGGTTTTTATCATATTCCACGTTAGAATGTGATTCTGGGTAGACATGCACTTCTTACCTATATTTTCATGTCCCGCTGGAGCAACACTTTGGGTGAAAGAAATGACACCCAGACCCAGCCATTCCAGCACCATGGAATGCTTCCAGCTTTGGAAAAAAACCCATTCACCATCCTGAGGAAGGAAGAATGATCAGTCATGAGAATTCTACAACAACCGGTATGAAGGGAAAGGTCTTGACAAATCAAAAGTAATTCCCTTAAACTTTAGTGGCTGAAAACTGGCAACCCTTGGGCAACTGGATCATTTAATATGATTTGCATAGATTTGTTAAATTTTTTTTTCTTTTATTGATATAGAAAGAGGGGAAGAGAGGGAGAAAGAAAGGGAGAGGCATCGATGTGAGAAACAATGACTGGCTGCTTCTTCCATGTGCCCCAAAGGGGGACTGGACATGTAATCCAGCCAAGTGCCCTGACTGGGAAATAAACTGGCAACCTTTTGGTTTGCAGGATGACACCCAGCCAACTGAGCCACACCAGTCAAGGCTTGCATAGACTTTTAAAAATAAAAATTTCCTGCCTCTCTTGACCAAACCAGGAGCTAAGGCAGCAAAGAGGCTGCATTCCTAAATGGCAACAAATCGCTAGAAGTGAGTTGCTGCCCTGCCTTTTTCTACTTTGTCAGTTCTCCCCACTTCAGTCATTTTTACAGAATCTAACTGACCCCCCCTTTTGGCTTTTGGGTTTATTACTGTGGAATTCACCAATCTATTATACAACAAGGGGCCACTTCCCTAGGTTCCTGGCCAATCACTTTACATAGATTGTGTTAGTTGCTTTTCAAAACATTTTTTGAAGGCAGGCATTATTATCCTTGTGTGAGTGTTGAGGGATCTGGGGATCACTTTGGCCCAAGTCACACAATCACTCTGTGTGACTGAGGTCTGTTGACGCCAGGCTCTCTATACTTGCTAGGTTGTCTTATTACGACATTTCATTTAACAAGCACTATAGGCCCTGGCTGGTGTAGCCCAGTGGATTGAGCACGGGTCTGCGAACCAAACAACCACAGCTCAATTCCCAGCCAGGGCACATGCCTGGGTTGCAGGCCAGTTCCCAGTGGAGGATGCACGAGAGGCAACCATACATTGATATTTCTCTCCCTCTCTCCTTCCCTTCCC
>PVKM010004474.1:0-52021 GCA_004027735.1 Carollia perspicillata
CACTGAGCCATGCCAGCCAGGGCTGACTTCAGCTGCTTTTATATCCAGACTCTAAGCTTTGTCAATTTAAAGAGTCTGCTAGAGTTTCTCCTCCAAGTTTTGTAGCTTGGAAACTCTCTTAAGGCAGTAAGCTGGAGCAATCATAAGGTTCACCTAATTTCCCCTACCCCACCCCCCATCTCTCAGGGATTACTGTTCTTCATTGCCTGATGTCCAAGGTCTTGAAAATCATTATCTTGTGTATTATTATTTTTTTGTTTCAGTTATGAAGATAAGTCCAGTCCCTGCTTATTTAGTCTTGTCTGGAATTGGAAGCCTTAATTCCATAAAGGAGTTTTGCTCTTCTTTTCTTGGCATCGTAACCCCCATACACCCACACATTCTCTTTTGGTATTTATTTTTCTTGAGCTGTTGACTTTAGGTGTATGTTTATGCAGTTACACATGTTTATACACACACAGACATACATTTAAAACAAGCCTATCACGGACTTATTCTAGTCTAGGAATCTGTTGGCTAATGTACATTTTTGCTGCTGAGAGAACTAGGGAAAGTTGCATTCATTAATGGAGTAGGCTATAAATGAGCCAGAGTGATTCTCTTCAGTTGTATGAATGAGAGTATTGTCTGTTTTCAATGGCAGTGTTGTGCAGAGTTTTTATAATGGCACTGAAGAGAGATACAGACAAGATGGTAATACTGTAGTGATTTTTATCTATTGTGGGGAAATGTAATAAAGGGCAAAACTCTGATATGTCAGATGAAGTCCTCCCAGTCCACTCAGGAAAAAAAGAGGCAAATAGTTCAGTAGGAGGCAACTGTGAAACAAGGCGTTGGAAGAGCTGAGAAGCCAAACAGTGTGCATTGAAGCAACTTAGTGATGAGCAACAGCAGGAAGCCACTGTTACCCCTAGGTATGACATGGGGAGAAGGTGGCATTACCAGAACTCAAGAATGAGGTCTCCTGGAAGGAACTGGAACCACTGTGGGGCTGCCTAGTGAGATGTAGGAGCTAGAAGGAGGGCTATATGGTGGGAGCTCCAGTCATATAGATCATGTAGCCATTGCCTGAGAGAAAGAGAGGGACAGAAAAAGAAGAGGGAAAGGGGAGAGAGTATGAGTGTGTACACACACAGCAGGGAAGTAGCAATACCCTGGCTGCTTCTTTCTTCTTACTCTCTAGTCTGTCACCAGTGCCACCCATTGGATATTTCTAACTGGAAGTCACTTGGAAGGAAGCCTGGAAACATATTTTACAGGAGTCATCCCTCTCCTCTTCATTCCCTGCCTTCCCACATCGTGTAGCAGTCAGAAAGGACAGAAAATGGATCTGAAGGCACATTAGCTTAGAAATGGCATGAGGACCTTTCCTCAAATTGAGTACCTATTTTGGTGTGTGGTGTTTCCAATAACTAGATATGGCCCAGAAGTGAGGGAAAAAGCTGTATGGTTAGGATCAAAAGAACCAGTATCTCTATCAGCAGACTCTAGAAGAAAGGAAGCTAGGTGTTGAGGCACAAGCTGGATTTACTGTGGTAATGTATGCCTAAAAGATGAGCTGAGGTAACTATGATAAACAATTATTCACATTTGAAATGTTAAGAATATACATGAAAAACCCCACATCAACTATTTTGTAAGATTCTATCAATGCTGTTTTTTATTATTATATATTATTAAGGCAGAGGAGGTGGTGGTAGATATGAGGAGATAAGGAAGGACTCTTTTTTGAGGGGTTGTCAATTGATCTTTAATTGAAATATTTTCCTCTGTAGTTCTTACTAGCCAGGCATTCTGCTGCACCACTGTTGATGTCATGTGGGTGGCAGCCTTTGACATTGCAGCCCACTGACTGGGAAGTCTGCAGGATCTCTTTAATGGTTCCAGAGAGTTCTCTAGCTAAAGATCAGTGTTGCATCTGTTGGGCAATGTTGACAATCTCATCAAAAGTGATATCTCCACTGTGTGTAATTTTTTTTTGCTTCTTTCTATCTGTGGTGGTTCTTTGATGGCTTTGATGATCAGGGCAGAGGCAGAAGGCACTACCTCCATCTGGGCCTGTCTGTTCTGAATGGTCAGTTTCACTGTAATCCTTAGACCCTTCCAATAACTGGTTGCTTTGGTGATGTCATCACCAACCTTTTTTGGAGACAGGCCCAGGGGGCTGATTTGGGGGCCAGGGCAGACCTAGCACCAACTTCCACACCAGTTCACCTCTGGTATATGACTTTGATTTCATTGGGGTTGAACTTTGGCAGTGTGGTGGAGGCAAGCTGGTGTCAGATGAACCTGGATTCGGGGTGACCAAAGAAAGTTGCACTTTCACCTACTCCTAGCTGAAAGCCAAAAGGGAAGGACTCTTTTATATAGTGTAACTAACATTATAATTTGATGTGCGCAATAATTACTTTACCAGAAAAATGGTACAGATTTCTGTAATGATGTCTTTTGTTTTTATAGTCCCACCATAACAATGATACCCTAACATCTCTAGGCCTGTTTTGATGAGTTCAACCAGGGAAACTGTGCCTGTAGAGGATACCGATCTCTCTGAATCCATGTTACTTAGTTTTATGGCAATATTTATTCAATTTCTACAATTCAGCTATTGTTTGGAAAATTATTAATTAGAGTTGGGGAATTTATAAAAGAGGACATCTCCTGGGGAGTATGTCAGTTAAGCACTTGCTGTGTTCTCAGTCTCTTGTACTGGGATGGAGGACCTGGTTGGGCCAATGATATAAGGTCAAAGGTATGACACAGATTTCAGCAATTTCTTCTACTCAAAAGGCCAAATGGACATCAAGCATTTATGTGTTACAAGAACAGAAAGTTAGTGAAAACAAGTTCTTTCTTTAATTGGAATTATAGCTACTCAGGTAAGAATATCAGTTATTTCAAACTGATCAAAAACCTTGATTAGGTATTAAAATATAGGAATTTCCAACCTTTCTATTTCTTTCTAACAAAATGCCCAATGAACTGTTACTTAGTAAATTGTAATTTGATTGACACAGTGTTTTAAAAAAATGTAAATTGATTTTAGACACAAAGAGGAAGTGGGGAGTGAGGGAGAGACAGAAACAGCAATTTGTTGTTCCAACTAATTATACATTTGTTGGCGGCTGCTTCTTTTCTTTTTAAAAATATTTTATTTATTTACTTTTAGAGAGGGGGGAGTGGGTAGAAAGAGAGGAAAAGAAACAGCAATGTGTGAGAGAAACATAAATTGGTTGCCTCTTGCACTCCCTGCAACTGGGGACCTGGCTGGCAACCCAGGCATGTGTCCTGACTGGGAATCCAACCTGCAACCTTGGCATATCAGGACAATGCTCTAACCTACAGAGGACTTGGCTAGGGAAACAGTCTTTTAATATTTCAAATATCTCTTCTTTGTGGAAAAAGGCTGTGTATAATATGCACGTACTATTGACCGAGTATAAATGAATCAGGAGGTTTTGTCTCAGAATAAATTATAAAGATTTATTTGAGGGTTTTAGGATTTGCAAATCAAAAACACAACTAGGCAATACCCAAGAGTGTTCAAAAGAGGAAAGAAAAGCTGAGTGTTCTTATAGTAAAAAACACATTCTTGAGAAAAATGAGCCCTGCATTCTTAGCCTCTGGATTGGTCTGAGATGGTAATCTTCCAGATGTCTGTTGGTCTGGATAATGGATATAAAGTGGTCTGCACATGTGAACATTATTTTTTAAGTTCTTCAGAGGGTTATCTGTGTGATTTATGTATGTCTCCAGGCATTGATGCACAACCAAAAAGTTCAAAAGTTTAAATCCTTAGGCTAAAATAAAATAAAATATATTCTTCATGCATTATCCCATTTAGTCAAAATCAGTTTTGTCAGCTTGACTATATGGACTCCATTTTAAGTCAGCTTAGCTATACTGACGTCATTTTGTTTTCTTCACTGATTTCTCAGTACACTTGAAAAACTAATAAATAGCTTTCTGATTTTAGCTCAGAGATATACACTGCAGAGCTCTTGTCCTTATAACAAGAAAAAAAACTGGACAAATTGCAAATTAATGACTTTTCTTCAACCCAACAGAAAACTGAGATTAAGGGCAAATTGCTAACCCCAAATCAGGAGAAATACAGGTGCCACTGCAGGGAAAAACAGACCTGACCACGTGCTTACCTGGAACTAACACTGCTGAATGTCATACAAGACAGTAAGATTAAACTAGAAATTTTTAAAGAATTGCTAAAGGTTGGGGACCAAGGATATAGGAGGTTCTCACCCTCTTGTAGACTTTTCCTTCAGGACTGCACCAGGTACTCACAGGGAAGATCAGGAAGATTTCTAAGAAAGTTTCTGCCATGTGCTGGCTGGGCTGTGTGAACAATAGCCACTCCCAAAAATCTGCCCAGAAATTTCTCCCCATCTCCCTAAGGAAGAAAAGTCTTAATCTTCAAGAAAAATCTTCAAGAAAAAGGATAACAAAAATTGAGGGCACTGGTGAAAACCCATTGCAGCTGGGGAAGGGAAACAGGAAAACAAAGAAGCTCTACTTTTGGGGGAGGACATGAATACCTGCTAGGCCCAGAATTATGTTGGAGGAGCATCAGGAATGCTTATGAAGACCACAATCGCAGGATAAACGGTCACAGTGCCTGCCTAATATTGGGTACTAATTGGAACACAAGGAATGCCTCCATCTCCCACCTCCCCACTACCAAGCTAACAAGCATCAAATAAAAATAGAAATAGAAGTGATAAAATGAAATAATAAAAATGCCCAATAAAGCCTAGAGAAAGCTTAAGAGGAAAAAAGAAACAAAGAACAAATGGAACAATTAAAAAACAGCTAACAAGAGAGTAGATTTTAATCCCACGATATCAGTTATCACTTTAAATGTGAAATATAAATGGTCTAAATGACAGAGATAGTTGGATTGGATAAAAATAGAAAACACAACGGCAAAATATTAATGAGAAACTCACTTTAAATATAAAGACATACATGTTGGGTTGGCCAACAGTCCTTTTAGTGTTTTCTTTAAAGTAAATTCTTTATTTTCACTAATAACTATTGATTTGGATATTTTGAATATGTTGGCTATCTCCCACGTGATATAACATTGATTGTTCTCAATTAACATCTTGATTTAGTTGCTATTAACTTCGAGTTGTCTGCCCTACCATGGAGCATTGTGCAGTGAGAAATCTCTAGTACAAAACTTTGCAAACCACTTTTTAAAATAATATATTTTACTGATTATGCCATTACAGTTGTCCCATTTCCCCCTTCACTCCCCTCCACCCTGCACACCCCCTCCCACCCACACTCCCCTCTTTCAGTTCTTGTCCACATGTCATAAGTTCTTTAGTTTCTACATTTCCCACACTACTCTTGCCCTCCCCCTGTCTATTTTCTCCCCACCGTCTATACTAATTCTCTGTACCTTCTCCCCACCTCCTCCTCCCACTCCCCTGTTGCTAATCTTCCACGTGATCTCAATTTCTGTGGCTCCACTTCTGTTTTAGGTGTCCATTTAGTCTCCTTTTGTTGTTTTAGGTATGGTTGTTAATAACTGTGAGTTTGCTGTCCTTTCACTGTTCATATAGTTTATCTTCTTTTTCTTAGATAAATCCTTTTAACATTTCATATAATAAGGGCTTGGTGATGATGACCTCCTTGAACTTGACCTTATCTGAGAAGCACTTTATCTGTCCTTCCATTCTAAATGAAAGCTTTGCTGGATAGAGCAGTCTTGGATGTAGGTCCTTGCCTTTCATGACTTGGAATACTTCTTTCCAGCCCCTTCTTGCCTGTAAGGTCTCTTTTGAGAAATCAGCTGACAGTCTGATGGGAACTCCTTTGTAGGTGACTGTCCCTTTATCTCTTGATGCCTCTAGAATTCTCTTCTTTATTTTAATCCTGGCTAATGTAATTATGATGTGCCTTGATGTGTTCCTCCTTGGGTCCACCTTCTTTGGGACTCTCTGAGCTTCCTGGACTTCCTGGCAATATATTTCCTCTGCCAGATTGGGGAAGTTCTCCTTTATTATTTGTTCAAATAAGTTTTCCACTTGTTGCTCTTCCTCTTCCCCTTCTGGTACCCCTATAATTTGGATGTTGGAGCATTTCAAGATGTCCTGGAAGTTCCTAAGCCTCTCCTCATTTTTTTTGAATTCCTGTTTCTTCATTCTTTTCTGTTTGGTTGTTTCTTTCTTCCTTCTGGTCCACTCCATTGATTTGAGTCCCAGTTTTCTTCCCATCACTATTGGTTCCCAGTGCATTTTCCTTCATTTCACTTATTGTAGCGTTGATTTTTTCATCTAATTTGCGACCAAAATCCACCAGTTCTGTGAGCATCCTGATCACCAGTGTTGTGAACTGTGCATCTGATAGGTTGGCTATTTCTCGGTCTCTTAAAAGTATTGGCTCTGGGGCTTTGATCTGTTCTCCCATTTGAGGCATAATTTTTTGGTCTGGTCATGCCTGTTACATAGTAAGGGGTGAAGCCTTAGGTGTTCACTAGCGCAGGGCAACCCAGTTGCTGGGTTGTGATGCTGTATGTGGGGGCAGGGTCAGAGAGGGAACAATGGTGCTTGCTCCGCTCATATTTCAGTCCCTCCCGCCCCTTCCCACAAGCAAATCGGGCACTTCTGGTGCTGGTTCCCAGGTGGGTGGGGTGGGTGGGCTTGTGTACATTCTCGGACTCTGTGGGTCTCTTCAACAAACTCTCCTGTGAAACTGGGAGTCTCTCCTGGCACCTCAACCCCGACAAGTTTTTTCAATCAGTGCTTTTAGTCTTTATTTCCCTGTGCTGGGACCCTGGGTTCCGCGGTCTATCTCGCTGCCCATTTTTGCCTGGTTTATCTGTGCGTGAATGTGTGACCGTGGTCAGCCATTTGCCTTGCATGCCTCACTGGGTTTGCTTGTTTCCTCCCCGTGCCCAGGGTCTGCTAGCCCCGCATTGCCTGTGCGCCCAGGTCTGCCAGCCACCGGTTTTTCCTGCTGCGACCCTTCTCCACCGGCTGCCGGCTTTGCCCCTCTTACCAGTCTCGATGAATGGTTCGTTGTTGTCGGACTTCTGTACAGTTCAATTTTCTGTCTGTTCTGGTTGCGTTTTTGTTTCTAAATCTTTGTTGTCCTTAATTTTGGTTGTGCAAAGAGGAATAGTGTTTCCACCTATGCCTCCATTTTGGCCAGAATTCCTTTGCAAACCACTTTTGACACATTAGACCAGTCACAGCACCTTCTCCACACAATGCACAAATCTCTTTTTGCACTTCAGTTGGTTTCTACTTTTCTTGAAATAATAAAGCATAATATGCCAAAAATGTTGTGTATTTTTCCATCTTCTATATTAAAATGGCTGCACAAAAATTCACCAATTTGGTAAGTTTTTTTATTTTAAAAAATTTAATATTATTTTTTATTTAATCTTTGTTGTATTTTTCCATTACCATCTCATCCCCTTACACCCTCTCCCCATAGCAATCACCACACTGTTGCCCATGTCCTTGAGTCCTTTTTCCTTTTTGCTCAATCCCACCATCCCTGAACCTCCCCTACCCCCAGCCATCATCCTGCTCTGCATCTATGAGTTTGTCTCCAGTTTCCTTGATAATTGAGTGTGTTCATTAGATTCCACATATGAGTGAAATCATATGGTATTTGTCTTTATCTGACTGGCCCATTTCACTTAGCATGATGTTCTCAGGGTCCATACATACTGTTGAAAAGAGTAAAATTTTCTTTTTTACAGCTGAGTGATATCCCATTGTGTAAATGTCCCATAGTTGTTTTATCCACTCATCTACTAATGAACACTTGGGCTTCTTCCATATCTTGGTGATTGTAAATAATGCTGCAACGAACGTAGGGGTGCTTATGTTCTTTCAAATTAGTGTTTGGGTTCCTTGTGATATATTCCCAGCAGTGGGATCGCTGGATCAAAAGGCAGATCCATTTTTAATTTTTTGAGGTATCTCCATACTACTGTCCACAGTGGCTGCACCAATCTGCATTCACACCGACAGTGCAAACGTGTTCCCTTTTCTCTACATTCTCGCCAGCACTTGATTTTGGTTGATTTATTGATGGTACCATTCTGACTGGTGTGAGGTGATATTTCAGTGTGGTTTTAATTTGCATTTCTCTGATGATTAGTGACATTGAGCATCTTTTCACATCTCTATTGGCCATCTGTTTGTTCTTGTTGGAGAACTGTCTATTCAGGTCCTTTGCCCTTTTTTAAATTGGGTTGTTTGTTTTTTGGTGTTGGGTGTTCTAAGTTCTTTATAAATTTTGGATATTAACCCCTTGTCAGATCTATTGGAGAATATATTCTCCCATTCAGTGAGTTGTCTTTTTATGTTTTCACAATTTCCTTTCCTATGCAAAAACATTTTAGTTTGATGAAGTCCCATTTGCTTCTTTTTTCTTTCTTTTTAAAAAAAATATTTTATTTATTTATTTTTAGAGAGAGGGGAGGGGAAGGAGAAAGAGTGGGAGAGAAACATCAGTGTGTGGTTGCTTCTCATGTGTCCCTTACCGGGGACCTGGCCTGCAACCCAGACATGTGCCCTGACTGGGAATTGAACTGGTGACCCTTTGCTTCACAGGCCCACACTCAATCCACTGAGCTACACCAGCCAGGGCATGTTTCTTTTTTCTTTTGTTTCCCTTGCTTAGAGAGAAATATCTGATAAAATGTCACTATGAGCAATGTCTGAGATGTTGCTGCCTGTTACTTTTCTATGATTTTTATGATTTCAGGTTTAACATTTAACATTTGATCCATTTTGAATTTATTCTTGTGTGTGATATAAGGAAGTGGTCTAGTTTCATTTTTCTGCACGTATCTTTCCAGTTTCCCAACACCATTTACTTAATGAAATATCTTTAGCCCATTGCATGTGCTTACTTCCTCTCTTGAATATTAATTGACTATAAAGGTGTGGGTTTATTTCTGGGCCCTATATTCTGTTTCATTGACCTATGTGTCTGTTTTCATGCCAGTACCATGCTTTTTTTATTACTATGCCTTATTGTGTAGTTTGATATTAGGTAGCATGATTCCTCCAACTTCGTTCTTTCTCAGGATCGCTGTCCCTATGTGGGGCCTTTTGTGGTCCCATACCAATTAAAAAAAAACTAAAAAGATTTTATTTATTTATTTTAGAGAGGGGAAGGAAGGGAAAGAGAGGGAGAAAAACATCAGTATGTGGTTGCCTCTTGTGTGCTCCCTACTGAGGACCTGGCCTGCAACCCAGGCATGTGCCCTAACCCAGGAATATAACTTTGGTTCTCAGGCCAGCACTCAATCCACTGAGCCACACCAGGCAAGTCTGGTTCCATACCAATCTTTACAACATTTGTTCTAGTTCTGTGATATACATCTTTGGAATCTTAATAGGAATTGCATTGAATCTGTAGATTGCTTTCTGTAGTATGGACATTTTAATGATGTTAATTTTTCCTATCCATGAACATGGTACGTGCTTCTGCTTATTTGTATCTTCTTCAATTTCTTTCTTCAGTGTCTTATTTTGTGAGTATAAGTCTTTTACATCCTTGGTTAGGTTTATTCCTAGGTATTTTATTCTTTTTGTAGCAGTTGTGAATTGGGTTGTTTTCTTAATTTCCCCTTTTATTAGTTCATTATTGGCATGTAAAAATGCAACTGATTTCTGGATATTAATTTTGTATGCTGCTACTTGGCTGAATTCATTGGTAAGTTATAGTAGTTTCTTGGTGGATTCTTTGGTGTTTTCTGTGTACTGTGTCATGTTTCTGCAAATAATGACAGTTTTACTTCTTCCTTTCCAATTTGGGTGCCTTTTTTTTCTTCTTCTGGTCTGATTGCTGTGTCTAGGACTTCCAATACTATGTTGAATAAGAGAGGTGAAAGCAGACATCCCTGTCTTGTTCCTGATCTTAAGGGGAATGCTTGTAGTTTTTGTACATTGAGCATGATGCTGGCAGTGAGTTTGTCATATATGACCTTTATTATGTTCAGGTATGTTCCTCTAATCCCATGTTGCTGAGAGCTTTTTATCATAAATGGGTGCTAGGTTTTATCAAATGCTTTTTCAGCACTTATTGATATGGTTGTGTAGTTTTTATCCTTCATCTTGATTATATGTTTTATTATATTTATTGATCTGGTGTGTTGGCCTATACTTTTCATTGCTGTGTCTTTATCTGATTTTGGATTTAGGATAATGCTGATCTTGTAAAATGAGTTTGGGAGTCTTTGCTCCTCTTAAATTTTATGAACTAGTTTGAGAAGGAGAGGTGGTAGTTCTCGGAATGTGTGGTAAAATTCACCTGTGAGGCCATCCTGTGCTGGGCTTCTGTTTGTTGGGAGTTTTTTTATTTCTGCTTAAACTTCACTAGATGTAATCTGTCTATTCACATTCTCTGATTCTTCCTTATTTAGTTTAGGAAGGTTGTATGTTCTAGGAATTCATCCATTTCATTGAGGTTGTCCAGTTTGTTGGCATATAGTTGGTCATAATATTTTCTTATAATCCTTTGTACTTCTTTGATGTCAGTTGTTATTTCTCCTCTTTCATTTCTTTTTTAAATATTTTTTTATTTATTTTTAGAGAGAGGGGACGGGAAGGAGAAAGAGTGGGAGAGAAACATCAATGTGTGATTGCCTCTCATGTGTCCCTTACTGGGGACCTGGCCTGCAACCCAGGCATGTGCCCTGACTGGGAGTCGAACTGGCAACCCTTTGCTTCACAGGCCCGTGCTCAATCCACTGAGCTATACCAGCCAGGGCTCATTTCTGATTCTATTTATTTGGATCATCTCACCTTTTTTCTTGATGAGTCTGGTTAATGATTTATCAATCTTGTTTATGCTTTTCCTAGAAGCAGCTCTTGGATCATTGATGTTTTGTATCTTTTTTTAGACTCTATTTCATTTATTTCTGCTCTGATCTTTATTATTTCCTTCCTCTTACTTTCTTTGGGTTTTGTTTATTGTTCTTTTTCAAGTTCCTTTAAGAGTTAGGTGAGATTGTTTATTTGAGATTTTTGTTGTTTCTTGAGATAAGCCTGTAATGCTATGAATTTCCCTCTTTGGATTGCTTTCACAGTGTCCCACAGATTTGGGATTGCTGTATCCTCATTTTCATTTGTTTCAATGTATCTTCTGATTTCTTCCTTGATCTCAGTGTTGTCACATACATTGTTTAATAACATGTTATTTAGCTTCCATTCTTTGCATGGTTTTCAGTGTTCTTCTTGTGATTAATTTCTGGTTTCATAGCATTATGGTCAGAGAAGATGCTTGATATGATCTTTAAATTTATGGAGACTTGTTTTGTGTCCTAGCATGTGGTGTATCCTAGAAAATGTTCCACATGCACTTGAAAAGCATGTATATTCTATTGCTTTGGGGTGAAATGCTCTGAAAATATCAATTAAATCCATTTGATCTGGTGTGTCATTTAAGGCTGCTGTCTTCTTATTGATTTTCTCTGTCTGGAAGATCTATTCATTGAAGTCAGTGAGGTGTTAAAATCCCCAACTATGATTGTATTTCTGTCTGTCTCTCCCTTTATGTGCATCAAGATTTGCTTTACATAGTTAGGTGCTCCTAAGTTGGGTGTGTAAATGTTCACTAGGGCTATATCCTGTTGTTGGATGATTCTGTTTATCATTAGATAGTGTCCTCCTTTCTCTCTTAATATAGACTTGTTATTTTTAATTATATTTTAAGCCTATGTTTTAAAGAATTTTGTCAGATATAAGTACTGGTACCCCATCTTTTTTTCCTTTCCATTTGCATGAAATATCTTTTGTCATCTCTTTACTTTTAGTGTATGTATCTTTCGATCTGGGATGGGTCTCTTGGAGGCAGCATACATACAAGTCTTTTTTTCATATCCATTCAGCTACCCAGTGTCTTTTGGTTGAAACATTTAAGCCATTTACATTTAAGGTGATTATTGATAGATATGTTTTTGGTGCCATTTTATTGTTAATTTTCCTCTTTTTTTTCTTCTTAAAGCAGGCCCTTTAACATATGTTGCAGTACTGGTTTGGTGTTAACAAACTCCTTTAGCTTTTTCTTTTATGGGAAGCTCCTTACTTTTATTTTTTTTGACATTCATATTGATTTACTGGCTAAACATCAGACTTAGAATTTATGATGTGGACACTAATTTCATACATTTGTTGGCATTGTCCAAAATATTGTTTTATTCTTTAATGGAAAAAGCCTTTAAGTCCCTTGGATTTTAAATGATAGCCTTGCCGGGTAAATTAGCCTGGGTAGTAGGTCCTTGGTTTTCAGTACCTTGAATAATTCATGCCACTCTCTTCTGCCTGAAATGTTTCTGTTGAGAAATCAGATAACAGTCTAATTGGAACTACCTGCTTTTCTCTTGCATCTTTTAGAGTTCTCTCCTTGTCTTTAAGCCTTGTCATTTTAATTATGATGTGTTTTGGTATTGGCCTCTTTGGATCCTACTTCTTTGGAACTCTCTGAGCTTCCTGGACTTGTGTGTCTTTTTCTTTCACCAGATAAGGGAAGTTTTTGGTAATTTTTTCTTCAAATAGGTTCTCAATCCCTTGCTCACTCTCTTCTCCTCTGGTATTCCCATGATGTGGATGTTGTTGTGCTTCATGTTGTCCAAAATGTTTCTTAAACTCTCCTGATTTTAAAAAAATTTTTTTCTTTTTGCCATTCCCATGGTGTGGATGTTGTTATGTTTCATATTGTCCAAAATGTTTCTTAAGCTCTCCCCATTTTCTTTTTTGCTGCTCTGCTTTGGTGTTTTTTCTACCTTGTCTTTATTCCTCCCAGCATATTATTTATTTCAGATGTTGCATTCTTTATTTCTGATTGGTTCTTTTTTATATTTCTATGTCTTTTTTCATGCTGTTGAGTATCCCTATAATCATTATTCTAAACTCTGTACCTGATAAATTGCTTGTCTCCATTTTATCTAGCTCTTTTTCTGGAGAATTCTCCTATACTTTCATATGGGGTCTGTTTCTTTGTCTTCACATTTTGTCTGCTTCTTTGTGTTTGTTTCTGTGTATTAGGTAGATCTGCAAAGATTCTGTTGTGTGCCTCTGTCAGGCACTTCTTGTGGCTGGCCCTGGTCTACCTTTTTGAAGCTGTAAGCGATCTACAGCATGTGGTTCCCTCTGCTGGTACTGTGTGTGTGGAAAAGAACAAGGCTGTGCCCAAAGGTTGGCTTTTATTAACACCAGCATGGGGGGCTGGTCAGCTAAAATCTTGTAGAGCTCCTAGAGATCTGCCTTAGTTGTTAAACTAATCAGTGATACAGACTCAAAGTGTAAACAGTAGCTTACCTTAAACTCCACAGGGTGGAAGCAGAATAATTCCTGGGGGCGGGACTATTGCTTCCTCTCAGACTGATGTCACTTGGAGAGGTGTACTCTGCCTGATAAAGATGGCTTCTCTAGAATGGGGAATGACTCAGCACAAGATCCTATAGACTCTTCCTTCATACCTCTCCCCAGAGTCGCCAGACCCAGACTCTCCTCAAGTGTCTCTAGTCCACTTTGCCTTCCCTCTGCTGGTGCTCAGGGTAAGTGGCTGCAAACAAAATTTTGTGTATTGGCTCTTCAAGAGGCTGGCTCTCTGTGTCCAGCTGTCTTTTCTTGGCATGCAGAAACCCTGCTGCTTTTCACAACTGGATGTTATGTGGGTTCCTTTCCCTATCTGTTGCTGCAGGATGGGAAGCCCAGCTTCAGTTTTAGACCCCACACTTCTTATGTGGAACCCCTGGCCACTGAAATATCCCTCTGAAACTTCAGCTGCCATCCATGGGAACCCAGCCAGCCCTCTCAGGTATCCTCCATACTCCCTACCAGTCTCAGTGTGGTGAGGTAGTTTCTTTTGTCTGTCCTTGGTTATAAGGCTTCTCTCTGGCTACTGTTCAGTTGGTTATTCGGGATGATTTCTCTACAATTTAGTTGTAATTCCCAATTGGTCCTGGGAGGATGTTACTGTAGCTTCCACTTACTCCTCTGCCATTTTGGATCTGATAAGTGTTTTTAAATGCACACTGATATGACAGCTGTCACAATACAAAAGTTGTTTTGAATGAAAGGCAATTAAGCCCTATTAGAGCCATCTTATGGGAAAAGCCAAATGATCTCTTTGGTTAACCCAACATAATTAAAAGTAAAGGGTCAAGATACATTATGCAAACAGTAAACAAAAGAAAGCTTTATAGCCATATTAACTTAAAATGAGGTAGACTTCATAACAAGGGAGATTAGGGAGAACTTTAATTATATCTGCAAAATCATTTATGCTTTGCCATATAATGTAACATAATTCCAGAAGTGATATCCTATCACCTTTGCTATATTTTGGTTAGAAAGAAGTTAGAAGTCGCATACACTTACAATATAGATAGTCTTCACTTTGTATCAGTCTGATATGTACAGATTTCTGTTACCATGGTTAGGTTAAATAACACCTGGCTCCTAATAATATGGTTCAAATTTCTGGTACCATTATATATTTTAACTGAGTGATTGCACAAAGCACCAAATTTACTACTAACTCTTTGTTCCAGAAATTACTACATAATTAACAAATACATATCAAGATCAGAGACCAATCATGTTATTTCCTTCAGAGTTTGTGATTGGTCACCATTCATCTGTTATTTAGTTCATGCACAGACAGCAGGCACATAGTTGTGTTATCTCCTTGTATCTCAGTGATAAACCCATGAGGCATTTTACAAAAGTGAATAACCAAAAGAAGGAATGGGCCAACATAGATGAAAGTGCAGCAAAGAAATAAAAAGTGGTAACACTGGAAGAGAAATTTTTATCAAACTTAAATAGAATTATTTAAGAAATAGCTAAAGCAGGGATGTTGATACTGTCACCATTTGAGAAACTCTACATATACAGTCAGAAGAACTTAGTGAAAGGGAACTTATTGTCATACATGAACAAAGTGATGTAAATTAAAACAGAGAGATATCCCAGAGGAAATTATGCCAGCAAACACACACACACACACACACACACACACACACACACACACACACACACACACCCTGAGATTGAAGGAACTCTTTGAGATATTTCAAGACATAGAAAGTGCTAAGGATATAATGTGAAAGGTAATCTGGAACTTAGAAAGGAGTGTGGCAATTTACTAAGGCATAGAAAAAAATGCTCACTCTGTACTATAACATACACAAATAATAAAAGAAAGGTAGTGCTGTTCAACTGCTCTTAATGAACTTTTAAAAACATAATAAAAGCTTTAATTCTCAATATTTGTGATATTTTAAATTATAGTATACTAAATAAATGTTAGTTTTACTATCTTTTCATGTCCCTTTACACTTATTGCCAAGAATATGAGTCTTTAGTGTTTTTGAGAAAATTTTTAAAGATCATGAAACCATTATATTTTTCCATTGATTATTAGGATTGCTTTTCATGCTTTCAGCTTGCACAATCATTTCTGTGGTTTCCACTACCTTGCAGGATTTCCTATACTATTTAGTCATTAAAAAGAATCAAATACTGATTCATGCTGAAACATGGACAAACCTCTAAAACACTATGCCAAATGAAAAAAAAAAAGCCATGTACAAAAGACCACCTCCTATGGGAATCCATTTATAAGAAATGTTTAAAAAATGCAGATGTAACAAAAATTATATTAGTGGTTTCCTGGAGCTGGGGGTGGAAACAGGTATTAATGTAAGCAGGGATCTTATTAAGAGGATGGTAGTGATGGTTGTATAACTTGGTAAATTTACTAAAAACTATTTATTTATACACTTAAATTAGGTGGATTTTATGGAATGTATATTATATCTCAATGAAGTTGTTTTTTCTTAAAAATGAAGGTGAGTCCTTGGCTGGTGTGGCTCAGTGGATTGAGTGCCAGCCTGTGAACCAAAGGGTCGTAGGTTCAATTCCAAGTCAGGGCATATGCCTGGGTTGCAGGCCAGGTCCCCAGTGGGGAGTGCACAAGAGGCAACCACACATTGATGTTTCACTCCCTCTCTTTCTCCCTCCCTTCCCCTCTCTAAAACAAACAAACAAACACATAAATAAACAAACTCTTTAAAAAATGAAGATTAAATAATGATATTCTCAGATGAATAAAGACTGAAGTAATTTGTTTCTATCAGGTGAATCTTACAAAAAATACTAAAGGAAGTCTTTTAGGCTAAAAGGAAATAACACTGGAAAATAAAACAAATCCACACAAGGAAATAAAGACTAATGAAAATGTAAATATAAGCAACTATGAAAAAACCATTTAAATATATACACTTTCCTCTTTTGCTTGCTAAACTTTTAAAAACACAAAATTGAGTTAAATAATAATGCTGTATTGTTGGGTTTGTACCATATACAGATGACATATATTTTAAGGTACTAATGTGAAGGAGATATGTGGAAATGGAGCTAGAATCAAAGAAAGTTTCAATATTTTACTGAAATTAAAATTACACTGAAGTAGATTGTGATGAAGATGACTAATGACTATAGTAACCAGTATGAAACTTTAAAAAAACACTAAAAAATAGTGAGAAAAATGAAATAATTAAAATTACACACACACACACACATACAGAGTGCTTGAGTGCATAGATATGCATGTACACACAAAGAAACAGTGAAAAAGTTAACACAGAGCCAAAATGACATGGAACATGGTAAATAAATAGCAAATATGGCAATCATAACTATAGGAACCAGTCTGCATGGCAGTGGCAAATATAGCTCAGCCCTGGTTTGGAAAACTGACAGGTGCGAGGCGGCACACAGGAGCCAGGCCCACAAATGTGACTGGGCTAAACACTGCAATCAAAAGGCAGACATTATTACACTAATAAGAAAACCCTGAGATTCAACTGTATGCTAAGAAGAGGGTATGGTGGGGATAAACGGTGATGGGAAAAAACTAAACTAAACTGAACAAACAAAGAGACATGTTTATTTATTTAGACATATTTAATTTTTCAACTGCAGTTGACATTCAATATTATTTTATATTACTTTCAGGAGTAAAGCATAGTGGTTAGACATTTATGTAATTTATGAAGTGGTCCCACCAATCCAAAAATATATATGGGGAAAGAAAAATGAAGTTCTTGTCAGGATGACAGCATAGGTGAACACTGCTTGCCTCCTTACAGAACCACATCAAAATTACAACTAAAATGTAGAACAACCATCACTCAGACCATCAAAAATCAGGTTGAATAGAAGTCTGAGAACTACAGAATAAGAGAAACCACATACATCCAGAGTGGTAGGAGGGACAAAGATGCAGAATGAGCTGGTCCCACATCCATGTGAGTTGGATAAAAATTCAGGAGGGATATCTCAAGAGCGAGGAGGCCCAGCCCTATACCTGGTTCTCAGTCCAGGGTTACAGTGACAGGAACATAACTCCCCATAACTTCTGACTGCAAAAACCAGTGGGGATTGAGTTGGTGGAAGAAACTTCTGGAGTCCCAAGCAGTTCCCCTTAAAGAACACACACAGAGACTTACCCAGATTCACTCTCTCTGAGCTCCAGCACTGTGGTAGCAGCTTGAAAAGCACCAGTGGCATAAAGGGAGAAACTGAGGTGTATAGCATCAAGGCAAGTGCTGGAGAACAGTTTTCACTCAGAAGGATGGATAGAGGCCATTGACCCCTTCTGAGCCTACCTCCAACAGAACCACAGAGCCAGGAGGCCAGTGCCATGTCTGAGACTTCATCAACCTGGCTGACACTGTTTTCCCCACCCTGGAGATCCCCTGAGACTCCACCTCACCTAATTTACAGGCTCACCCAAACTGTTAACTGTGCTTTTTCCATATGAATGTCTGGTCATGGCTCATGCTTCACAGTTTCCTAAATCCTATCAAACAAGCAACAACCTGTCTCAGTGATTCTCCAGCCACCATACCTCTTGTTAAGTTGCTCCAAGCGCAGCACTAATAGCAGCCAGTCTAGATTCACAGTTTGGCTTCTCTGGGAATCTCTAAGTCCAGCACAAGTAGCATATTTCTCAGACTGCTTTATAGTTCATGCAGGGTGACCAGAGCAGAACACAGGTGGGGGCTGACCTTCACCTGCACCACCTGGGAAATCCTAGAGCCTGCACACCCAGTACAACTACAGGACATGTTGAAATACTACCACCCTGTCCCTGAACAGCTGATCCTCAGTGGATGGTGGAGGTTGATGGTTAGTGGTCACAGCCAGGTTTTGGAGCTGACTAGCCTGGGTAAATCCCTCCCATTGACCTGCCAACAGCAATCAAGGCAAGAGGAGGATGTATTCAGGCCACACAAAGGGTGCACCTTGAGTACCCAGCTTGGATGGTAGGGGAGGCTGTGCCATTGGACCCTACAGGACACCTACTACATTAGGCCACACCACCAAAACAGGGAGTCATAACAGCTCTACCTAATACATAGAAACACATCAGGGAGGCTGCCAAAATGAGGAGACAAAGAAACATGGCCCAAATGAAAGAACAGATCAAAACTCCAGAAAGAGAACTAAACAACATGGAGATAAGCAATCTATCAAATACAGAGTTCAAAACACAGGTTATAAGGATGCTCGAGGAACTAATGAGGACCTCAACAGCATAAAAAAGATCCAGTCAGAAACGAAGTATATACTAATTGAAATAATGAACAACTTACAGGGAAACAACAGTAGAGTGAAGCCAAGAATCAAATAAATAATTTGTAACATAAGGAAGCAAAAACAACCCATCAGAACAACAAGAAGAAAAAAGAATTTTAAAAAAGGAGAGAGAGATGAGGGTACTGTAAGCAGCCTGTAGGACAACTTCAAGCATGCCAACATTCACATCAAAGGGGTACCAGAAGGGGAAGAGAAAGAGCAAGAAATTGGAAATGTATTTGAAAAAATAATGAAAGAAAACTTCCCTAATTTGGTGAAGGAAATGCAAGTGCAAGAAGCACAGAGAGTCCCGAACAAGATGTATGCAAATAAGCCCACTCCAAGACACATCATAATTAACATGCCAGCAGTTACAGATAAATAGAAAATCTTAAATGCAGCAAGAGAAAAGCAGTTAGTTACTTACAAGGGCATCCCCATCATACTGTCAGCTGATTTCTCAAAAGAAACTCAGCAAGTTAGAAGGGATAGGAAGACCACCAACTTACACCATATACAAAAACAAACTGAGGATGGATAAAAGACTTAAATATAAGTCATGACACCATAAAAGACCTAGAGAAAAACAGAGGTAGGAAAATATCAGATGTCCCACTTAGCAATATTTTCACTGATACATCCCCTAGGGCAAGCGATATAAAGGAAAGAATAAACAAATGGGACTACATCAAACTAAAAACTTCTGCATGGCTAAAAAACTCAACAAAATGGAAAGGCAACCAACTGTACGGGAAAATGTATTTGCCAATGGTTCCTTGGACAAGGGTTTGATTTCCAAAATATATAAAGAACTCACACGACTCTACACCAGGAAAACAAACAATCCAATTAAAAAGCGGGCAGAGGACTCTGACCAGACACTTCTCCAAGGAGGACATGCAGAGGTCCCAGAGGCCTATGAAAGGATGCTCAGCATCACTAACCATCAGAGAGATGCAAATTAAAACCACAATGAGATACCACTTTACACTGGTCAGAATAGCCATCATAAGCAAATCAACAAACAACAAGTGTTGGAGAGGTTGTAGAGAAAAGGAAAGCCCAGTACACTGTTGATAGGAATGCAGATTGGTGCAGCCACTGTGGAAAACAGTATGCAATTTCCTCAAAAAAACAAAAATAGAGTTGCCTTTTCATTCCACTGCTAGTATTATACCCTAAGAATCCCAAAATAGCAATTCAGAAGAACCTATGCACCCCAATTTTCATGGCAGCTATTTACAATAGCCAAGTGCTGGAAACAGCCTAAGTGCACATCAGTAAATGAGTGGATCAAAAACTATGGTACATTTACACAATGGAATTCTATGCAGCAGAAAGAAAGAAGGAGCTCCTACCCTTCGCGACAGCATGGATGGAACTGGAGAGCATTATGCTAAGTGAAATAAGCCAGGCAGTGAAAGACAGATATCTTATGATCTCATCTATAAGTGGAGCCTAAGCAACAAAACAAAGAAATGAGCAAAATAGAACCAGAGACTTGGAAAGAAAGAACAGACTGAAGGTGACCAGAGGGGAGTGGGAAGGGGCATAATGGGGGAAAGATGGGGAAGGGGCAAACAAAGGAACATCATGAATAGAGGAGTCGTGGACATTGACAATGGGGGCAATTGACAGTGGGAGTGGGGAAAGTGGGGTAGGGGTAATCAATGGGGAAAAAAGTGGGACAATTGTAAATGAACAACAGTAAATTAAAAAAGAGAATAAATAAATATTTAAAGTCATGAAATGCAGAGACCCACAGCCAAGATTGCTCTACCCAACAAAGCTGTCATTTAAAATCAAAGGGTAGACAAAGATCTTGTGGATGAGAAAACACTAAAGGAGTTTATCATCACTAAGCCATTATTATATGAAATGTTAAAGGGACTTATTTAAGAAAAAGATCAAAACTATGAACAATAAAATGGCAAAAGATACATATCTATCAACAATCAGGAATATCTCCTTGGACAAGGGAAATGAATGAAAAGATAAACAAATGGGACTACATCAAATTAAAAAGCTCTTGCACAGCAAAAAAAAAGACCATCAACAAAATGAAAGGGAATCCACTGAATGGAAGAACATATTTGCCAATGATATATCTCATAAGGGGTTAATTTCTAAAATATATAAAGAACTTATACTATGCAATGTTAGGTGTTGTGGTCATGATGGAGGCGTAAGCAGAAAAGCCTCACTTCCTTGCACAACCAAAAGAAGGATAACAACCAATTTAAAAACAGAGAACGACCAGAACTGCCAGAAAATCATTGGCATGGCAGTCCAACAACCAAGGAGTTAAAGAAATATTCATTCAGACTGGTAGGAGGGATGGAGACCAGCAGCCAGGGTGGAGAGGACATGCAGCAAGGCAAGGTGGCAGACCACAAGGGCAATCCCACATTTGCGGGTAGATAAGCCAGGAGGAACAGTGAGGGAGTGAAACAGATCATGAAACCCAGGGTTCAGCATGGGAAACTAAAGAGTCAAAACCTTTGGCTGTGAAAAATCTGGGGGCTGTGGCAGGGCGGGGAAACTCCCAGTCTCACAAGAGGATTTGTTGGAGAGGCCCCCAGGGTCCTAAAACATGCACAAACCCACCCACCTGTAAATCAGCACCTGAAAGGGTACAGTCCATTTGTAGAAAGCGAGAGAAGTGACAGAATATGGGATGAGAGCTGAGCAAGCTGCATTGTTCCCTCTCTGACCCCTCCTCCACTGACAGCACCACAACGCAGCTAAGAGGGTTGCTGCACCCTGGCGAATACCTAAGGCTCTGCCCCTTACAATGTAACAGGTACACCAAGACAAATAAATATGGCCCAAATGAAACAACAGATCAAAACTTCAGAAAAACAACTAAATGACAAGGAGAGACAACTTTTTGCACTGTTGAAGAAGAATCCTTTTGCACTGTTGGTAGGAATAAAGATTGGTGCAGCCCATGTGGAAAACAATATGGAGTTTCCTGAAAGAATTAAAAATGGAACTGCCTTTTGACCTAGCAATTTCACTTCTAGGAATATATCTGAGGAAAACTGAAACACTAATTTGAAAGTATATATACACCCCATGTTCATGGCAGCATTATTTACAATAGCCAAGATCTGGAAACAGCCCAAGTGCCCATCAGTAGATGAGTGGATTAAAAAACTGTGGTACATTTACACAATGGAATACTACATGCCATAATAAAGGAAATCTTACCTTTACCAATAGCATGGATGGACCTGGAGATGATTATGCTAAGTGAAATAAGACAGAGAAAGGCAAATACCATAGTATATCACTTGTATGTGGAATCTAATGAACAAAATAAAATGACATACAGAATAGAAACAGAGGCATGGATACATGGAAAAGACTGACAGCTGTCAGAAGGTAAGGGGTCTGAGGGACTGGATGAAAACAGGTGAAGGGACTAAGTGAAAATATATATATATATAAAATATATAGACACAGACAACTGTGTGGTGATAGCCAGATGGAAATTGGGTGGGTGGTAGGTTGAAGTGAGCAAAGTAGAGGAGGAATGGGACAAAAAGAGACTTTGCTTGGGGTCAATGCAGTGTGCATTTGATATTTTGTTGATTTGTACAGTTGCAACCTGTTTGATTTTATGAACCAGTGTCAGCCTCAAAATTAATTAAAGAAAAGATCAATACATTTGCAATTTTGGATGATATTGCCAGATTCTCCTTGTTAGAAATTTTCACTCTTACCAGCAATGTATACAAATGCCTCTTTTCGTTTAGTCTTGCCAAGAGACTTGGATTTTCACCAACATGAGAGATAAGAGTGGTGTCTCAGTGTCATTTAAATTTATATTTATTTCATAAATAATGATGAGTATCTTTTTAAAAGCTTCAGAGCTGCCCTTTCTGGGAGCTCAGTTAGTTAGAGCATCTTCCCAATGCACCAGGGTTGCAGGTTTGATCCCTAGTAAGGGCACGTACAGGAAGCAATCAATGAATGCATAAAAAACCTGGAACATCAAATTGATGTCTCTCTCTTCCTCACTTCCTCCTTCCTTTCCTCCCTCTCTGTCTCCCTGGCCCTCTCCTTCCTTCTCTAAAATCATTTAAAAATATTTAAAAGCTTCAGAACCATTTGTATCTTTTCTGTGAATTATCTATTTATATTCTTTGCCTGTTTTTCTATAGACTTGTCTTTATCTTAATTCTAGGAGCTTTTTATGTGTTAGGGAGATTAGCCCTTTATCTGTGATAAGTTGCAAATTAATTTTCTGTTTGTCTTTTATTAACTTCGATTATGTGTTTCCCCTTAGAATTTTGTTACTGTTTCTATCAAGTAGTTAAAGTTTTCACTTTTTTAAAGATGTATGGACTTTATCATTAGAATGGTGTTCCTTAAATGTTTACCCAGTTGTCCCAACACCAGTTACAATAAAGTCCATATTGGTCCTGATGATTTTTGATGCCAATTCTCTCACATACTGAATACCTGTATGTATTTCTGAACTTTCCCTTCTGGTACATTGATATGTCTCTATTCATAAATTCATTCCACCAATGTTAATATTGTACCAGTATTAATTAGTACCAATGCTTGAGGCCCTTAGAGTATTTTAAAATCTGGTGGACTACTGTCCCCTCATTGGCCTATTTCCCCCCTGAGTTTTCATGGTTCTTCTTATTTGTTTAGTTTTGCGTATGATTCTAGAATCAGCTTGCCTAGTTCCTGTCCAGATGCCTGTTGGTATTGTTATTGGATTAGCATCCAATTTATGAATCCTTGTGGGAAAAATCATTTTTACTGTGTTGATTCTTCCTATACAATGACCTTGTCATTTCAAGACTTTCGTGTTTAGCATGTTTCTTCTTAACCTTATTCCTACATATTTTATATTTTTGTTACCATTATATATGACATCTTCTTGTACATTATATCTTTAAACTGTATTGTTGTTCTGGATTTCCTTTCTTTTAAATTGGCTTAGCCACATTATTTTTCATTTTTTACTCTCATTTTAATAGCTGAGGATAGTTCCTGGAAATTGTGGAATGCTTTTTACTATATTTTTGTCTTGTAATGAAGTGTCTTGAAAATTAATGTGAAAAAATCAAAGTACTGACAATGGATTAGAGTTTCTAGTGTAAATGTTGGTAATGCTGGATTTATCATAAATGCTTAAAGGCAGAGAAGGCTGAACCCACAGGGTATTTGTCTAGTGGAGCTTGGCTAATCATGAACCACAACTTGAAATTCTGAAAGTTAACAGATTGGTCACATGTATTAGAGATATACTGAATAACTATTTTGGCTGACTGTTGAATGGCAAATGTTGAAAATCAATGTTTGGTGAAGACTAAACCACAATATCACAAACTTAGAATGAACATCTGAGTTAAATAAATCTGAAATTTTATCCAGGAATAGATAATTATCGCAATTTTATTAAAAATGTTAGAAGTCATATTTTTCAAAGTTTGACATTGCGAAGTGTAATTTCTCAGCACTGACAGCTGCTAGATTGCATGGGAATTCATTACGTTGTATGTGTGTGATACCAAAGAGATAATTAGAAATTAAATGCAACTTTAAAACATTGTTTTGTAATGCTATGAACGATTTTACACCAAACAAGTCTATAAAGATTAGAATCATGTTATAATTTAATATCTATTATTCTATCTTGTATTGTTACTTAAAATTTTAGTTATTTGTTGACTTAACCAGATATATTGTTTTTTCTTAAGTTAGTGATAGTACGCTTCATTCACTAATTCAATCAATAAATATTCATTGTCTGTTTACCTTTTTATTTCTTAATGTATTTCTTTTTAAGTGCTGAGTTTATTGAAGTATAATTTACAGATAATAAAATTCATTTCTTTTAAGTATACAGTTCACTGAGTTTTGACATGTGCATGCTTGTGTGGCTACCACCAAAATCAAGATATAGAACATTTCTAGTCTCCCTGCCCTTGTCCTGCAAAGTCTTCATTCACCTTTGCAGATCATCTCCTCATCCTACCTGGAAACTACTGATCAGTTTTCTGTCCGTACACATTTGTCTTTTCTAGAACTTCATATGAATTAAATCATATATTAAGTAACCTTTGGTGTGTAGTTTCTCTTACTTAGTATATTACTTTTGCAATTCATCCATGTTGTGTGTCAGTGGTTTTTTCCTTTTTACTGCTGAGCAGTAGTCCATTGTATGACAGTATCACAGTTTACTTATGCATTCACCATTCTTGAACATTTCAGTTGTTTTCAGTTTTTGGGTATTATAAATAAAGCTGCTGTGAACATTTGCCTACGTGTCTTTGTGTGGGCATGTGTTTTCATTTCTGTTGGATAAATACCAAGAGTGAGCTTTATAAGTTGTGTGGTAAGTGTATTTTAATTTTATGAAAACCTGGCAAAATTTTTCAAAAGGACTGAATAGTTGTATTCTCAGTAGCAGTGTGTGAGATTTCCAGTTGTTTCATATCTTTATCAATTTTTGTTATTTAAGAATTTCAAATTTTAGACATTCTAGTGTGAAGTAGCATCTTATTTTTTATTTTTTTTAAAGATTGTGTTTATTTATCTTTAGAGGTGAAGGGAAGGAGAGAGGGAGAGAAATGTCAATGTCTGGTTGCCTCTCATGCGTCCCCTTTTGGGAACTGGCCTGCAACCCAGGCAATGTGCCCTGACTGGGAATCGAACCGTGGTTGTTTGGTTTGCAGGCCTGTGCTCAAGCCACTAAGCTACACCAGCCAGGGCAGCATCTTATTTTTTATTTAAGATTTTATTTATTTATTTTTAGAGAGGGGGAGGGAGAGAGAAAGAGAGGGAGAGAAACATCAGTGTGTGGTTGCCTGTTGTGTACCTCCTACTGGGGACCTGGCCCACAACCCAGGCATGTACCCTGAGAGGGAATTGAATCAGCAGTCCTTTGGTTCACGGGCTGGTACTCAATCCACTGAGCCATACCAGCCAGGGCGCATCTTGTTTTAATTTACATCTTCCTAATGACTAATGACGTAGAACATCTTTTCTTATGCCATCCATGTATCTTCTTTGGCACTGTTCATATTTTTGGCCTATTTTATTCTTTTTTTGTGTTCTTGAGTTGTATTTTTAATATTTTCTGAGTATAAATCCTTTATCAGAAAAGTAGTTTGAAGTATTTTCTCCCTGTCTGTGGCTTGTCTTTTCATTTCTTTAATGGTGTCTTTTGAAGGGTAGAATGTTTAGATGTTGATAAAGTCCAATTTATCAGTTTTTTCCTTCATGGTTTGCACTTTTTGTTTCCATCTTAATACATTCTTAGTAAGTTAACTGTTTTGTATATAAACTTAACAGCTCTTATAGTCAGCACTTTACTCTTATAGTCAGCACTTTACTCTTAAGATAATAAAGGTGAATATATTGCTGAACAGACTAATTTCTACATATAAAACATATAAGGCTATTTGTATTCCAAGTTATAAATAGACTTAATAACAAATGCAAATGGCATGCTTTGTTTATGTTATCATGTTGTTATGCTGGTCACCTATGATAACAAGCTATGCCATCACATGGTTATCGCTCACAAGCAGTTAAGAAATACCAAAAATGACACTGTGTGAGACATTCAGTTACTTTCGAAGACTGAATCTGATTTTTCCTAAGTCAAACTTTAAGACATTCCTAATTTATATAGGTTGGTTTCTTGTATTTATTTTGGTATTGTCTATTAACTACAGATTTCAATCTTTGTATAAAGAGACCCTACTAAGCCCAATCATGATTTTCACAAAGCAAAGTCATGTGTTGAATACCCAAGCATTTGTGACTATTGTACAGAGACAGAGACCCCACTCACAAGGACTTCTTTGGGAACACTATATAGAAGGGGTTGTTAATAGATGAGCTTTATAATTCCACTGGGGCTTCTTTTTCTCTTCAGGTATGGATGAGGCTTGTGGTCTTTAACATATCAAGGGCATCCTCACTGTTATCCAAACATTGAGACCTTTAAAATTACATGACTTTCAGATTAATTTTTGGCCTAGCTTTCTTAGTTTCTTAAATGCAGTTAATGTTTTGCTGAGTTTTTAGTGTTTAAGAAACTATGCTGGGGTGTCAGATGGTAGAAAAAGGAAACAAGGAAAAGATTTCTGCCTCCAATGAGTTGACACTGTAAGTAGAGCAAAACTGTGTACACTGAACCAAAAACCAGGTCAGGCTGTGTGACTGGGGTTGGGGCACATGGGATCAATTATAGACATAATATAGGAAACATATTCAGGAAACAGATTGTGGGTCTCAATTGCTCTTTTGGTGCTTTGAGGCTCCATTCTATTAAAGTATGGGTTGGCATTTGTGAGTGAAGGTTGGGTCAATTTAGGCCTGCCTAAGAATGATGTTTGTCTTCTATATTCTGTATCTTTGAAAGCAGTGAAGATAATTGGAGGATATAGTGTCTGTTTCAGTTGTTATATAGAGCTGCACCTAGCTTGGTGTGTGGACTGTTGGCCTGTGTGAGGGTGGTGTAAAAGGTTGGTGTCAAAAGGGATTGTGGATTCTCTGTATTGGTAAGACCCACAAACATCTTGGCTCTCACTCTAGCAGTCATACAGTACCTGTGTGGGTGAGGAGACAGAAGAAGCTATGTATTTCGGTGGCTACTGGGTTTCCCATGGACATGGAGCTTCTGTCCCATATCTAGTTCCTGTCCTATGTTATTCTCTAAAGCTAAGCAAATGTATTAACTAAAAACCTGTTTAGATCCTGGAAATCTGTTTGTTGGCTAGAATCTGTCACTGCAGCTGTGCTGCTGCACTGATGCCTTGAATGAAAAGTTAGCAGTATGAGCCCTGGCTGGTGTGGCTCAGTGGATTGAACTCTGTCCTGTGAACTGGAAGGCTACCAGTTCAATTTCCAGTCAGGGCATATGCCTGGGTTGCCGGCCAGGTCCCCAGTAAAGGGCCTTGTGAGGCAACCGATATCTCTCACACACTGGTGCTTCCCTCCTTCTCTTTCTACTTCCCTTCTCCTCTCTTTGAAAGGAAATAAATAAAATCTTTTTAAAAAAAGGTTAGCAGTATGAGGCGGGGAGATGTCTTTAGAGCAGTTGTATTGAGGATGACAGGGACCTGAACTGGGGTTATAGCAATGAGAAGGTGATAATGGTGAACATCTGCACCCATGACAAGTGCTGAGACTCCTATTAGAAGTTCAGGCAAATGGTCTGGGGGAGGAGGGAGAATAACACACTAACTATAGCTCTTGTCAGAGGTCTGAATGGTGTCAGGGGCTCTTTCTAGTGTATAAACATTTTTATTATTTTTTAATTTAAAAATAATTTAATAAAAAGAATGTGATATTTGCCAAGCACTATTCTGGACACTTTATAAATTTTAATTAATTTAATTCCTATTAACTCAATACCTTTTGTTTTATTGATAAGAAAATTGTGGCACAAAGAAGTAAAATAACTTGTTCGAGGTCATCTAGCTTGAACCCAGGCAATCTGACTCCAGAATCCCTGCCATGAACCCTTCCAATTCCTCTAGCTTCTTTTTCACATTCTTCTTCATAGGAAATGAGTGGAATTGATAGTTTTCTGAAATGCCATTGTTGAAAACTGAGTCAGAATGCTCATGCAGGTTAGAGCTGCACAGGGTTATGCCATTGGGCAGTTTCTAAAGAGCACAGACTCCTTACACAGTCTGTAAGTGAGGATGGCTTGTACCCCTGTCATACTACCAGGAAAGGCCTGTGCTATAGTTGTAGGGCCTCACTGAACATCTGTTTGACCTGTTTCCTACTGAGACAGCCTCTTCCTCAAAATTCTTAGGATCAGAAGGTGTATCTTCCCTTCCTCTTAGCATACATTGCAAGGCATGCAGCTTTGATACTTTAGCAGTCTCCTATTTGCCTCTTCTTAAGGGAGTGAGTGAGTTTACTTTGGGATAAAACCCAAGCAAGGCCTGAGCAATAGGTGTGCACTTGAGGCTTGCTTAGTAATTCTGGCATTGCTTTTATTGTAGTTTTTTGCCTTTTCTTGGAAGAAATCTCATTGTTAAAACACGGGCTTCCTACACTGGCCTTTTAATCATAGCAAAGAAAGCAAATTGTATTATGAAAAATGAATTATTACATGACTTCTTACATCATCAAGTCCACCAGTTATCTGTGGTGGTGATTTATATATTTACTTTTTGTTTTGGTTGGGGAGTAGAGAAAATGTAGCTTTTTCATTATGATTTTTAGTCTTTGCCGGAAAGCAGTGACTTGGTTTCTAGGTTGACATTGTCAGCAAGCAGTCTTGACATTTTATCACAGCACTCCAGTTTTCTCACACTGCTAGCTGAACAGAGGTTGCTGAAATATATCAATCAATTTGTTGGTATTTTCACTGCCACATTTTGTACCAAATGAAGTGTTCTGTGACTAAAGCTCTCACTGAAAGTTGTTTCCATGCAGTGGCCTAACACAACAGAAGAATACCTGCTTACGAAGGAAGAATCTTCTGGAGCTTTCCCCTACAACTCTGCTTTGAGCCCACAGCAGAATCCTTGCATGTCATCTAGTAAATTGCATCCTCATTGTTACAATGACCTGTGTGCACAAAGAAGGAATGATTTTGCCAAAGTACATGGTTTCTCAAACCACCTACTTAACATCATTTTTAATGGTTTCATTGGTATACATAGTTTTGAATCAGCATTCATATCTGTTTTCTCCTCTGCTCCCCTCCCCTCCTCTCCCCCCTCCCCCCTCAAAGCTTTTACATACTTTGTTGATTTAAGGGCCAAAGTAGCATTTGGTCAGTTAAAAGCACCTCATTGAAAATGCATCACAGTGCTGTCAAGTGATGCCAGTCACATGATTTGATGACAGGAAGGACAATTTTTGGATGATGTTGCTTAGGCCACCTGCTCATTTATTTAAAGGGTCTCTTCACACATCATTGAGGAAAGAAGGCAAGAGCATAGGACTGTGGCACACTTTGGGTGGTTGCTAAGTGCTTACCCATGAGAACAGGTGGACTAGTAAATGAGTAGTAAGTTGGGAAGGGAGTGAGACCAGCCTGCCTCATCCTCCCTATGACTCCTGTAAACTTGATGTACTGAGCCACTTCCCCCATGAGCACACCCTGTATCTCTTTCAAATGTAGAGTTGATTTTTTTATTTCATGGTGTGGGTCAGTAGTCAAACTCTCACTGTCCCAAACTATAGCACAATAGTTTGATTTCCTGCATTCCTGGCCTGGCAACCCATGAGGTTCTGAGATAAAAGCTGAGGATTCAGGGTGCTGGCTTTAGCTATCTAGCAGAAAGAAAGAAGGAGCTTCTACCCTTGGTGGCAGCATGGGTGGAACTAGAGAGTATTATGCTAAGTGAAATAAGCCAGGAGGTAAAAGACAAATATCATATTATCTCACCTATAAGTGGAACCTAAGCAACAAAACAAAGAAGTGAGCAGAATATAACCAGAGACATTGAAATTAAGAACAAGGTGACAGTAACCAGAGGGGAGATGGCAGGGGATAATGGGGGGAAAAGGTGAAGGGTGAAGTCAAGGAACATGTATAAAGGACCATGGGCAAGGAAAATGGCAGCAGGGAGGGTTAAATATGGGAGAAGGAGCAACAACTGTCATTGAACAACATTAAAAATTAAAAAAAAATACTGTCACTAATCCAGAGTAAATGAAAACTTGATTTCTTAGAAATAGTACTGCACCTTCATATTTCTACTTATACCCTTCAATCAGTTTTAAAAAAATTATTTATTCATACTTTTTAAGATTCCTGTATGTAAAAGAAATTGCTTCATTACAGCACTACTGTTATTCCAATATTTTTCTTGAGCCCCTCAGCACCCTTCACTCTCCATCCTTACCTTGACCACTCCTCCCCTCTGCCCAGCACCGAAGAGCAGGGATCATGCCACGGGGTTATGAGCAGTGGCGTAGTCTCACCTGGCCTTCTGTTACTAGGATTTTGCTTTGGAGAATATTGGTAGGCTGCTTGCAAACACAACATCAGTGGTCTGGGATGTATCAGTGGCAGAGTGAATCCCCTTTTTCCTGTAGTACTCCACCAGCAGGGTAGTTTGAGTATGGTAGGTCTCTAGGCAGATTTTCAAGCCCTTCTCATTATCATCTGATAGGTGAACCAAGAGTTCCCCAGTGATGTCATCTTTCATGGGTTCCTTTGGGGGGTTGAACTCCTCATGGTAGGAACAGCCCTTAGAGGGTGAATCATCCTTCCTGTGATTCTCTGGATTAGCAGAGTCTGGGATGCAGAATTCAGTCAAAGGATCAAGCCTCTCTATCTTCTTCTCCATGAAGTTGGCAAACATTTCTGCCTGGCTTACAGTCTAAGGGAAGCTATCTAGAAGAAAAACATCTTCGCGTGGAGGGGTGTCCTAATTTTTCTCCATAAGTTCCACTACCATTTCATTGCTCGCCAGTTTTCTGGTATTCATAATTGTTGTCAGCTTTTTCCCAGCTCTGAGCCAGAAGCCACCATGGCCCTCAGGCTTTCCCCAGTAGCCAGAGGGCAGGAATAAGTGTTTGGCCAATTTGTATGCCTGGGCAGCCCCAGCAGCATAGTTGGGATGCCTTTTAGGACTCTCTGGAGCAAGTTCAGCTGTGGGGATATTGGGAGCCACAGCCTCTGTACCCTCTTCACTACCATTCATGTCTTATTTGATTACATTCTTTATGTGTGTTACTTAAATTAAGCATCATAAATGGGGTTGATAAAACTCTTTTCTTGCTTCACTGAAGTTTAGTTTTTACAAATCTTAGAATAATTCAAGTAAGTATGGTTTGGGGAGGAAACAGTTCTTGTACAGGAAAAAAACTCTATTGTACTCCATTTTTGTGCACATAACTCTGTTAGATTAACAAACATTGTCACAGAGACAAAGTGTTTTTTCAAAAAGCCATAGATCACTGCATTTATATTTACAAAAGCTATAAACAAATAGGTATTTTCCCCTTATTAGGAGGACAAATGGTTAGAAATTAAGGCAGTGACAATTCTAAAATATAATGAAACTCTAAGTTAAGGCTTTATGTTTATTTTGAAACCCATATTCATAGGCTACTTATGTGTGGAACACTTTTGCATTTTGAGGCAAAGTAAAATTAAAGCTATTGTTGTCACTGGTATCCAGTCCTCACCAGCATGAACAACAAAAAAAAATAAATAAAGACAAGTTTTTCTTAAAGCACAGGATCATCAAAATAGATTTTTGGTTTATCAACACTTAGACTACAATAGGAAACCCATGTTTATTCCAGTGTTTATATGATGAATAGTTCAGATTATGAAGTTATATGTTGATTGAGGATGTGGGAAGCAGGTGTAAAAAATGCCTCTTGCTGATGAATGTTACCAACTGCCTTCATTAACTGCACTTACAACAATATATGAGTATAATCATCTCTTCTTTTTGTTTACTTATTTGTAGCTACCCTTCCCTACCTACACTGGACTGCAAAGTCCATAAAGGCATGATCTTTGATTGCTTGGGTCGTGATTGCTCAAAGATGGATTGCATGAGAGTTTCCATAGTCTTTGGTGGGCTGGTGGGAAAGCATGGAGGGAAGGTCATTTCTCAGTTCTTAGCCTTTACTTCAGAAGCCAGGCTGTGTCGTGATAACTATACTAATTTAAAACTGTGCAGCATCTGAAGATGTCTCTATGGAAACTTAATTTCAAAGCAGATTTATTTATGTCTTGGAAACTTAATGGATGAATGTTTTTAAAGATTTTATTTATTTATTTTTAGAGAGAAGGGAAGAGAGGGAGAAAGAGAGGGAGAGAAACATCAATGTGTGGTTACCTCTTGTGCACCTCCTACTGGGGACCTGGCTTGCAACCCAGGCATGTGCCCTAACTGGGAATCTAACCAGCGACCCTTCAGTTCATAGGCTTGCACTCAATCCACTGTGCCAAACCATCTAGGGATGGATGAATTTTTAAAAAGAGAATCATTTGCTTCTAGTTTTGGAAGCCAGAAAAACTAGAGACTGAGGGGTGTGCCGTTTCCCTAAGGCTCTTATTATCTTGAAGTTTTTATTTCTATCTAGGTTAGCATGACTGAAAAGAGCTATTTCATCTTTGAAAATTACACTCCTCTCCTGGATGATTAGATTGGTAAAGTGGAGACACATCTTGTGTATTCTCTACCATTCAATAGAATTGTTAATAAAGTCTCTGGCAAGTCTCATTAATGACTCAATTTTAGAAGTAGAAAGAGCCTTATCTATTAGAGCTGTTGAATCTAAGCAGACTATTAAATTTTAGTAGGGACAAAAATTATTGCCTAGAATTTTGTACAGTTAACTCAAAGTTAAATTTTATCTTCAACCAACACAGTTGACAGCACTGGGAAAGGACAAGATATGGGGGTGATGAGGTACCCACTTAGTGGTACCACATTTTTGTGCTTGACTCAAGTAATTGCTCATGTACTTTCTGAGGAAATTCTTGTTTGTGATTTTAGAACTTCTCTTTGAAAGGCAAGAATTTACATATCAGGGTTTTTGATTGTTTATAACAAATGTCTTTATAATGAACACACTTGGAACTGTAGTTTATAGAGTTATTAAATTGCCAGCTTATTGAGGTCCTCATTAATGACCTTAGTCACATTGGTGATTTATCTGGTTCCTGTCTGAAGCCTGGTTGAAAATTTTGGTATTTGAGAAAGAAATGTTCTTAAAGAATATATTTTTAATTTTCAAATACAATTTCAGTCAGATTTCCAGCCAAGATATAGGTGTAGGTATATACACTTTGCCTCCTTGCACAACTAAAAGAAGGACAACAAGAAATTTAAAAACAAAAACAACCAGAACTTTCAGAAAATCGAATTGGATGGAAGCCCAACAATCAAGGAGTTAAAGGAGAAACAATCACCTAGACTGGCAGGAGGGGCAGAGACGGGCAGCCTGGGCAGAGAGGATGTGTGACAAGGCAATGGTGGGCACACTGGGTTGGGGAGACAGCAGCTGATAGTTCCACATTTGTGTACAGATAAATCAAGAGGAATAACTGGGGAGCAAGAGAGAGCATGCAACCCAGGGTTCCGGCACAGGAAAAGAAAGCCTCAAAACCTCTGGTGGTAAAAACCTGTGGGGGGTACTGGTGTGGGAGAAACTCAGCCTTACAGGATTGTTAATTGGAGAGCTCCACTGGGTCCTAGAACATACACAAACCCACCGACCTGGGAGTCAGCACCAGAAGGGCCCAATTTCCTTGTTGGTAGTGGGGGAAATGACTGAAAGTGGGTTGATTGCCGAGCAAATGGCATTATTGCCCTCTGACCCCTCCTCTACAGACAATGCCATAACGCAGCAATGTGGGGTGCTCCACCCTGGCTAATACCCAAGGCCCCATCCCTTACAACATAACAGGCATGCTGAGACAAAGAAATATGGCCCAAATGAAAGAACAGATAAAAACTCCAGACAGACAACTAAGTGACAAAGAGCCAACCTATCAGATGCAGATTTCAAAACACTGGTAATCAGGATGCTCACAGAAATGGTTGAGTATGGTTGCAGAATAGAGGAAAAAGTGAAGGCTACGTAAAGTGAAATAAAGGAAAATGTATAGGGAACCAACAGTGAAGGGAAGGCAACTGGGACTCAAATCAATGATTTGGAGCAGAAGGAAAAAATAAACATTCAACCAGAATAGAATGAAGAAACAAGAATTCAGAAAAATGAGGAGAGGCTTAGGAACCTCTGGGACAAATTTAAACGTTCCAACATCTGAGTCATAGGGGTGCCAGAAGGAAAAGACAAAGAGCAAGAAATTGAAAATTTATTTGAAAAAATAGCGAAGGAGAACTTATCCAATCTGGCAAAGGCAGTAGATTTCCAGGAAATTCAGGAAGCTCCAAAAGTCCCAAGGAAGCATACACTAAGGCACATCATAATTACATTAGCCAAGATTAAAGATAAGGAGAGGATCTTAAAGGCAGCAAGAGAAAAGCAGAGAGTTATAAAAGCAGCAAGAGAAAAGCAGAGAGTTACCTACAAAGGAGTTGCCATAAGACTATCAGCTGATTTCTCTAAAGAAATCTTGCAGGCAAGAAAGGGAAGTATTCAAAGTCATGAAAGGCAGGGACCTACATCCAAGATTACTTGATCCAGCAAAGGTATCATTTAGAATGGAAGGGCAGATAAAGTGCTTCCCAGATAAGGTGAAGTTAAAGGAGTTCATCATCACGAAGCCCTAAAGGGACTTTTCTAAGAAATGGAAGAAGATCAAAGCTATGAACAGTAAAATGACAACAAACTCAGAACTATCAACAACTGAGCCTAAAAACAAAAACAAGCTAAGCAAACAACTAGAACAGGAACAGAATCACAGAAATAGAGATCACATGGAGGGTTATCTGTGGGGAGGAGACAGAGGGAGAAAGGGGAAAAAGGTACAGGGAATAAGAGGAATAATTGGTATGTACAAAATAGACACGGGGAGACAAAGAATAGTATAGGAAATGAAGAAGCCAAAGAACTTATATGTATTACCCATGGACATGAACTAAGGTGGGGAATGCTGGTAGGATGTGGGTGCAGGGTAGAGGGGAATAAAGGGGAAAAATGGGACAACCGTAATAGCATAATGAATAAAATATACTTGAAAAAGTAAAAGAAAATAATTTCAGTCAGAAAAATCTGGTAATGGTAATTGGACCATATTATTTTGCCCTTCAATATTCCACCCCTAGAATTGTCCTTACAGAATCAAACTAACATTATGTCTTTAGTATTCTCTTAGGGCTGCTTATATGTAGAATGCCTTGGTATTTTGTAGAAAAATGTTAAGTTCATTGTTGATCTGACTGGTTCCCCTCCTAATTTCCAGAAAAACCCTGCCAGCAATTCTTAGAGCACATAAACAACAAAATAGGTTTTTTTATTTATCAAGCCTTAAGCTAGAATAGGAAACTCATGTTTAGCCTCATGTTTCTCATTTTCCTGTTGTTATGTGCTTCAAAAGTGCAAAATTTTAAGTTACTTTTGTGTGGTTTTCTTCAGGTAAAATTTTTGGTTGATTATGGCTTTTTTTTCTGTCCTTTTTATTGTGTTTGCTGAAGTTCTACCAGGATTTATATTTTTACTTTAAGTCATTTTAATCAGTTGGATAAATAAAGTATGTTTCTAAGGAGAATGAAGATTTTGGATGAGCATACTTCAGTGTTTGTTAGGATATTTAAGTAAAGGACTGCTTAGACTTCCTTGAACAGTATTTTTTCTTAATTACTTTAACACTTCATTACCCAAACATAATAGAAATTGCCAAAAGAAATATTAGGGCAATTTTAAAAATTATTATTAGATTTAATAATGATTTTATGTTATTCAATTACAGTTGTCTGCATTTTCCCCCAACCATTCCCACCCCTACCCCAGACAAACCCACTTCCCCACCTTGCTTCCATCCTCCCCCCTGGTTTTGTTTATGTGTCCCTCATAGTAGTTGCTGAAAACACTTCCCCTCATTATCCCCTCCCACCTCCCCACTGGTTACTGTCAAATTGTTCTTAATTTCTATGTCTCTGGTTATATTTTGCTTGCTATTTTCTTTTGTTGATTATGTTCCACTTAAAGTTGAGATCATATGGTATTTGTCCCTCACCACATGGCTTATTTCACTTAGCATAATGCTCTCCAGTTCCATCCATGCTGTCAAAAAGGGTAGGAGCTCCTTCTTTGTCTCTGCTGTGTAGAATTCCATTGTGTAAAAGTACCATAGTTTTTTGATCCATTCATTTGCTGATGGGCATTTATTTAGGTTGCTTTCAGCACTTGATTATTGTAAATTGTGCTGCTATGAACACTGGGGTGCATAGGTTCTTTTGGATTGCTGTTTCAGGGCTCTTGGGGTATAATACCAGCAGTGGAATTACTGGGTCAAAAGGCAGTTCCATTTTTAGTTTTAGTTTCAGGAAATTCCATACTGTTTTCCACAGTGGCTGCACCAGTCTGCGTTCCCACCAACAGTGCACTAGGGTCCTCTTTTCTCCACATCCTCTCCAATACTTGTTTGTTGATTTGTTTATGATGACCATTCTGACTGGTGTGAGGTGGTATCTCATTATAATTTTAATTTGCATCTCTGTGATGGCTACTGATGCTGAGCATCTTTTCATATGTCTCTTGGCCCTCTGTATGTCCTCCTTGGAGAAGTGCCTGTTCAAGTCTTTTGCCCATTTTTTACTTGGGGTTTTTGTCTTCCTGGAGTGGAGTCATGTGAATTCTTTATATATTTTAGAGCTCAAACCCTTGTCTGAGGTATCATTGGCACATATATTTCCCTATATAATTGGTTCTCTTTCCATTTTAATGCTGTTTTCTTTAGCCATGCAGAAGTTTTAGCCATGCAGAAGCTCATCAAAATATGATGAGATCCCATTTGTTTATTCTTTCCTTTATGTCCCTTGCTCTAGGAGATATATCAGTGAAAATGTTGCTGTGTGTAGTATCTGAGATTTTCCTGCCTACGTTCTCCTCTAGGACTTTAATGGTGTCACAACTCATATTTAATTATTTTATCCACCTTGAATTTATTTTTGTGTATGGTGTAAGCTGGTGCTCGAGTTTCGTTTTTTTTGCACATAGCTGCCCAGCTCTCCCAACACCATTTGTTGAAGAGGCCATTTTACTTACTTCATTTTATGTTGCTGCTGCCTTTGTTGAGTATTAATTTTCCATAGAGAATTGGGATCATTTCTGAGCCCTCTATTCTGTTCCATTGGTCTATGTGCTTGTTTTTACGCCAGTACCAAGCTGTTTTGATTACAGTGCCCTTGTAATACAGTTTGGTATCAGGTATTGTGATCCCTCCTATTTCGTTCTTCTTTCTGAAAATGCAGCAGCTATTCAGGGTCATTTATGGTTCCATATCAATTTTTGAAGTCTTTGTTCTATGTCTGTGAAATATTCCATTGGTACTTTAATAGGGATTGCATTGAATCTGTAAATTGCTTTGGGTAGTATGGACATTTTGATGATGTTAATTCTTCTGATCCATGAACACGGTATGTTTCCATTTGTTTGTGTCTTCCTTATTTCTTTCTTCAGTGTTGTGCAGTTTTCTGCATACAGCTCTTTTACCTCCTTGGTTAGGTTTATTCCTAGGTATTTTATTTTTCTTGTTGCTATATCAAATGGGATTGTTTTCTTGATTTCTGCTTCTGATGTTTCATTGTTGCTATAGAAAAATGCCTTTGATTTCTTCATATTGACTTTGTATCCCACTGTTTTGCCAAATTCATTTATTTGGTCAAGCAATTTTTTGGCAGAGTCTATAGGATTTTCTATATACCCTATCACGTCATCTGCAAACAATGACACTTTTGTTTCCTCCTTTCCTATTTGGATGCCTTTTATTTCCTTTTCTTGTCTGATCACTGTTGCTAAAACTTCCTATACTATGTGGAATAGAAGTGGTGGAAGTGCTTGTTTTGTTCCTGATCTTATGGGAGAGCTCTAAGTTTTTGCCCATTCAATATGATGTTGGCTGTAGGTCTCTCATATATGGCCTTTATTATGTTGAGGAATACTCTCTCTATTCCCAGTTTGCTAAGTGTTTTTATCATAAATGGGTGCTGTACCTTATCCAATGCTTTTTCTGCATCTATTGGTATGATCATGTGATTTTTGCCTTTTGTTTTGTTTATGTGGTGTGTTACATTTATTGATTTGCAAACATTGTACCATCCTTGCATCCCTGGGATGAATCCCACCTGGTCATGGTATAAGATCTTTTTAATGTATTGTTGGATGTGGTTTGCCAATATTTTGTTGAGGATTTTAGTGTCTATGTTAATCAGTGATACTGGCCTGACGTTTTCTTTCTTTGTTGTGTCTTTATCTGGTTTTGGGATTAGGATGATGCTGGTTTCATAAAAAGAATTTGGGAGTCTTCCATCCTTTTGGATTTGTTTGGAATAATCTGTGAAGGATAGGGGTTAGCTGTTCCTTAAATGCTTTGTAGAATTCTCCTGTGAAACCATCTGGTCCAGGGCTTTTGTGTGTCAGGAATTTTTTTATTACTGCTTCAATTTCATTTGCTGTTACTGGTCTATTCAGGCTCTCTGCTTCTTCATCATTGCATTTTAGAAGATTATATTTTTCTAGAAATTTGTTCATTTTACCTAGGTTTTCAAATTTGTTGCCACACAGTAATTTCTTACAATCCTTTGTATTTCCTTGGTATCAGTTGTAATATCTCCTCTTTCATTTCTGATGGTGTTTATTTGGGTTCTCTCTCTTTTTTTCTTGATGAGCCTGCTTAAACACTTGTCGATTTTGTTTATCTTTTCAAAGAACCAGCTCCTGGATTAATTGATTTTTAGAATTGTACTTTTTGTCTCTGTGTCATTTAATTCTGCTCTGATCTTGGTTATTTCCTTCCCTCTACTTGCTCTGGGCTGTCTTTGTTGTTGTTACTTGAGTTCTTGTAGGCATACAGTTAGGTTGTTTGTTTGAAATATTTCTATCTTTTTTTTAGTAGGCCTATATAGCTATAAATTTCCCTCCCAGGACTGCCTTCCCTATGTCCCACAAGTTTTGGGTTGTTGTGAGTTCATTTTCATTTTTTTCCAGAAACTTTTTGATTTCTTCCCTAATTTCATTCTTGACCCATTCATTGTTTAATAGCACGCTAATCAATCTCCATGAGTTTGAATGTTTTGGGTTTTTTTCCTTGAGTTTGGTTTCTAGTTTCAGTCCCTTGTGGTCGGAAAAATGCTTTCTATCTTTTCAATTTTCTTGAATTTGTTGAGGCTTGTTTTGTGTCCTATCATGTGGTCTATCTTTGAAACTGTTCCATGTGCAGTTGAAAAGAATGTGTATTTTGATTCTTTGGGATGAAAGGCTCTATATATATATCAGTTAAGTCCATTTGATCTAGGGCATTGTTCAATGCCACAATATCTTTGTTGATAGTTTGTGTGGAAGATCTATCCATTTTTGACAGCTGGGTGTTAAAGCCACCTCATATTATTGTGTTGCTGTCAATATCTTTCTTGAAGTCCTCTAAGATTTTCTTTATGTATTTGGGTGCTCCTATGTTGGGTGCATATATATTTACAATGTTCATGTCTTCTTGATGTATTCTTCCCTTGAGTATTATGAAGTCTGGGTCTCTTTTTATGGCTCTTTTTTTGAAGTCTATTTTGTCTGATATGAGTGTTACTACCCCAGATTTATTTTCCTGTCCATTTACTTGGAATATTTGTTTCTAGCCCATCACTTTAGGTCTGTGTAGGTGTTTTGTCCTCAGGTGGGTCTCTTGTAGGCAGCATATGTGTGGGCCATACTTTCTTATGCATTCTGCTATTCCATGTCTTTTGATTGGGGCATTTAATTCATTTACATTCAATGTTGTTATTGACAGGTACTTATTCATTGCCATTTTTTTCATACCTGTGTTCCTGTCTCTCTCTCTCTCACTGTTTTTCTTTCTGTTCTTAAAGCAGACCCTTTAGCATGTCTTGTTGAGGTGGTTTGGAGGAGGTGTATTCTTTGGGGCTTCTTTTGTCCAGGAAGCTTCTTATTTGTCCTTCTATTTTAATTGAGAGCCTTGCTGGATAAAATAGTCTTGGTTACAGGCCTCTGGTTTTCATTACTTGGAATATTTCTTGCAATTCTCTTCTGGCTTGGAGCGTTTCCATTGAGCAGTCAGCTGGTAGCCTTACTGGGGCTCCCTTGTATGTTATTTCCTGTTTTCCCTTGCTGCCTTTAGGATTCTCTCATTGTCTTAGAATTTTGCCATTTTAATTGTGATCTATCTTGAAGTGGGCCTCTTTGGGTTCCTCTTGATTGGAACTCTCTGTGTTTCCTTTTGTGTGAATTTGTGTGACTTTTTTCTCATCCATTTAGGGAATTTTTCCATCATTACTTTTTCAAACAGGTTTTCTATCACTTGCTCTTCTTCTTCTCCTGCTGGTGTCCCTATTATACAAATGTTGTTATGTTTCATGTTGGCTTGCATTTCTCTTAACCCCTCTTCATTCTTTCTGAGTCTCTTTTCCTTTTCTTGCTCTTTCTGGGTATTTCTTTCTACCTTGTTCTCCAGCTTGCTGATCTGATCCTCTGCTTCATCGAGCCTGCTTTTGATTTCTGCTACTGTGTTATTGTATTTAGAAATTGTATTCTTCATTTCCTCTTGGCCCTTGTTTATAGTTTCTATTTCCTTTTTCATATTGACATAGTTTGCAGTGAGTTCATTATAGTTTCCCTTTTAGTTTTTGGTAATTCTCCTTCAGCTCGTTGAGCTTCCTGATAACAGATCCTTTGAATTCAGTATCTGATAGTTGAGTTGCCTCTATTTCGTTTAGCATTCTTTCTGAGGCTTCCTCATTTCCCTTCATTTGGGGATTGTTTCCTTGTATTACCATTCTTTGTTGGTGTTCAGTTGGACGGGGAAGGCAAAATGGTTTAATAAAGTGGGAATGTATTCTATAGTATTTAAAATACCAACCCATAGAGCAGAGATAAGAAATCCTTTGGATATATATAGTGTTAACTGTGATATTTCACCCCAATAACCACTTTTTAGAAAGGGCAGAAAAGAGATAAGACTCTTGTTAGGTGCGGGGAAGGATTGTGAGTTGGATCTAGAAAGCAGTGAGGTTGTGGGAGGTCAGATTAGGAGGTAAAGTGAGAGTAAAGGATAAAAAATAGGTGTAATGTGGGAGAGAATAGAGTTAATCACCACAGTATTGAATTTCCAGAAACAGTGAAGTGAAATGAGGTTTGAGAGGGGTGCTGTGTAGTATTTACAATAGTATGGAACTGCAGTTATTTACAATAGTAATAGAGCAACAATCATATGATAGAGTCTATGTGATCTGAATAACAAGAACAGGAAGTATAGGACCTAGAGTAGTGTGCTATTGGAGCACAAATGAAGTAAAAGATTGAAAATTAAAAATACACTATGAAAGAGAGAACGAGGGAAACCAATAAAACAATGTGATTTAACAAACCAAGCGAAGAAGGCTAAACAGAAAGAAGAGAAATTAAAAAATACTAATAAAATACAAGATGTAAAAATAATGAAAAAATAATGATAATACAAATATATAGTAACTTGCAAGTTCTCTGGAGTAGCAAATTGAAATTTGTCTTACTGTCTCAGTTGTTGGGATGACCCCTCTTTGGGTCTTACTCTGGTCCTTTCACAACTCCAGGTTTTATCATCTCACTTGTGGAAATTTAAAAAGGGAAGGAAGGAAGAAGGAATTTAAAAAAAAGAAAGGGAGGGAGGAAGGAAAAGGAATAAAAATGGAAAGAAGGAAAGAAAGGAAGAAGGAATTAAAACATTGAAAAATAAATTTAAAAAAGGAAGAAGGAATTTAAAAAGGAGGGAAGGAAGAAGGAATAAAAACAGAAAGAAAGGAGGAAAGAATTAAAAAAATTAAAAGAGTAAAAAAGGAAACCTACGCTGGCTTTAAACAAGCCAAACCAGTTCTGCTGGTCTTCCTGCCAGCAGCAAATTGAGGGGAGATAGGTGGGGTTGCTCATGAGGTGCATCAGGGTGGTGGGGTCAGGCATGCTCTTTCCTGGCCCCTGGGCCTGGGGGCAGGAGCTCTTGGCCTCTGCCACTGGAGCAGGACCAGTAGCCACTGGACCATGGGTTTGGGTGCAGGCTGTTCCTCGGGCTGCTGGTGAAAGCGCTTGGCCTCTACTGCTGGGGTGGGACCAGCAGCCACTGGACCAGGGGTTTGGGTGCGCGCTGTCCCTCAGGTATCACGTGTGAGCGTGTGGCCTCCCCAGCTGGGGCGGCAGAGTCAGCAATGCTCCGCCCTCAGGGCTGCAGGCATGGGCATTTCAGCATCTGCTGCTGTAGTGGGCCTGGTGCTGGGCCATGGGTTTGGGAGCCTGTGTCCCTGGGTTTTCAGTGTGAGCACACAGCCTTGGTTGCAGCAACAGGGGCCGGTTGGGGGGCAGCTGGGTCTGTGGTGCACCTCTGGGGTTGCGGGTGCAGCTAGGCACCCTCCACTGCTGGGGCCAGGGTTAGGGGGACAGTTGCGGTCCTGGCAACAGAGGTGGGCCCACAGCTGAGGCTGTGGAGGCTGCTTGGGAGCAGCCAGGGGAAGTGGGAGTGGCTGCCCCAGGAGAATTACCCAAACAGCTGCTGAGTGCCTCTTTTTTCCTTTTTCTTTTTGAAAAATTCCTCCTTCCCAAGCCTGCCATTCCATACAAGGGCCTGGCCTCTCACACAGCCCAACTCTCCAACCAGGCCAGGGACTCTCTGGGTCAGGGCCCATCACAGCCCAACTCTTTCCAGCCTATGTCCACAGTCTCAGTGTGCACACTGCCCATGTGTGTTTGCCACTTCATCCTTATTTCCCTGTGACTTCAAGCATCCAGGTCCCTCCTGGTGCTGCTCAAACCTTGTTTGGCAGGAGAGGGAGCTGTTGACCTGGTTCTCTCCCAAGAATCTTGCAGCAGACCCCATGGGTACCGGCCTGGGGCTGCAGCCACCCAGGTCCCAGGGACCTTATGGTCCCAAAGCACTCTCATTTCCTTTTGAATTTTCCTTTTCTTTTTAAAAAAGATTTTATTTTTTATTTATGTTTAGAGGGGAAGGGAAGGAGAGTAGGATAGAAATATCAATGTATAGTTGCCTCTCGTGGGTCCCCTGCTGGGAACTGGCCTGCAACCCAGGCATGTGCCCTGACTGAGAATTGAACTGCGGTTGTTTGGTTTGCAGGCCCACACTCAATCCACTGAGCTACACCAGCCAGGGCTCTGTCTGAATTTTCAATGTCCTCTACAATTTTGGCCTCCAATCTTCATAATATGCTGAAATACTGTTGGCTGTTTACTCTGTTCCTCAGAAGATCAGCGAGGTGTTCTACAGGTGCACAGGGGGAAGTGACTTTGCCCCCACCTGTCTCGCTGTCATCTTCTGTCTCTTTAGGGCAATTTTTGTAGTACTAAGTGGGATTTCTGTTCACTTGGCCTCTTATATAATTCAAGTGTATAATGTTTATGTCCATTTATAGGACTTGGAGTACCATTTGAGTATTTTGCAAGAATATAGACTGCACTTGCAACTTTGCTTTTTATAACATAGCTCCTATCTACAAAGTTCAAGAATATGACACTCCCCCTACCCAATTATTTTATTTTTTCTTTGGGGAAATGCAATTATATTATTCTGGTGACTGCATGCTGGTGTAACTCATGTGACTAGGTGAACAGGATTGAGGACCAGGCCTAGTATTTTTGTTTTGATTTGTCCTGGGCAGCCCTTATCCTTTTGGTCAGACTTCTGCCTTTGTCTAGAATCCAACTGACTTTAGGACCAGGTAGTTTCCCCTTTGTAAAACAGCAAGGAACTGGAACTACACAGAAAAAAAAAGAAATTATTATCAAAGTAGCTCCAAATAGGCTTTTAAAGACACTTGGGAATTATTTGCCTGTTGATTATCTGAATCATCTCTTCCTTGTTTGGGTGTAAGTCAGTAAGACCAATAATTTGCTTCTGGATATTTTGAACCAGAAGAGTAAGTACCTTCATGATATATAGGCTTAGATTCCTCACAGTTGTTTATTTCAAGTGTTTTTTTTTTTTTTTGAATGAGTAAGTGGGGAGTTTGAAAGCATATTTGGGCAAGGTAATTACTTCTCTGTGCTTCCTTAGCACTTGCCTCTACTGCAGCACGTGTGCTCTGCCAGAGCTACTTATCTTACAGAGTAGGATCCTGCCTTAATCATCTCAGGGCTCTCAGAATCCAGTGATCATACAATGCAGGCAACAGGGAGTCCTTTCTTGGTTGATTTTCATTTGTTATAAGCTTAGGGACTCTAAACCTAAGCATATATTTACCAGATGTTATTGAAAGGCAGAGAGCCCTCTAAGGTTCTGCAAACATTCACTTTGCCAGTTAGCCACTTACAGATGTGTTGCACATCCAGTTCTATACATATGAACACTCTTTTAAGAGTCTGAAGTCTCAGGTCTGAGTCACTACTTCACTCTTTCAGTACGTATTTGTACATAAGCAGATCATTTACTATCTGTAGATTCTAGATTCCTGATGTACAAAAGACAATTCATATGTGCATTGCCTACTGTAGAGGGTTTTCGCCAGGAATAAAATTAAGTAGTGTGTGTAAAGACTTCTCAAGGCTGAAAAATACACTGTATGTGACATTAGCCATTCTTTCTTTTAAGTTTTATTTTAAAAATATTTTATTTATTTATTTTTAGAGAGAGGGGAAGGGAGGGAGAAAGAGGGGAAAGAAACATTGATGTAAGAAACATGGATCAGTTACTTGTCCTGTGTGCCCTGTCTGGGGACCAAACACGCAACCTAGACATGTGCTCTGACTGGGAATCAAACTGGCGACCATTTACTTTGCAGGTGATGGCCAACCAACTGAGCCACATACTTAGGACACATTTGTCATCCTTTTTTGTTTTATTTGCCAAGAACTTTATATTTTACATTATTTTATTTTATTTTATTTTGAAGTATGTTTTATTGATTATGCTATTACAGTTGTCCTATTTTTTCTCCACTCTATTCCTCTCCGCCCTGTATCCCACCCTCCCACCAACATTCGTCCACTTAGTTCATATCCATGGATTGTACATATAAGTTCCTTGGCTTCTCTCCCTTTCCTATACTGTTTTTAACCTCCCCCTGTCTATTTTATACCTACCATTTATGATTCTTATTTGCTGTACCTTTTCTCCCACTCTCCTCCTCACCCTCCCTGCTGATATCCCTCTATGTGATCTCCATTTCTGTGATTCTGTTCCTGTTCTAGCTGTTTGCTTAGTTTGTTTTTGGTCTCCTTTTTTAGGTTCAGTGGTCGATAGTTGTGAGTCTCTTGTCATTTTACTGTTCATAGTTTTGATCATCTTCTTTTTCTTGGATATGTCCCTTTAATATTTCATATAATAAGGGCTTGGTGATGACGAACTCCTTAAACTTGACCTTATCTGGGAAGCACTTCATCTGCCCTTCCATTCTAAATGATAGCTTTGCTAGGTAGAATAATCTTGGATAGAGGTCCTTGCCTTTCATGACTTTGCATATTTCTTTCCAGCCCCTTCTTGCCTGTAAGGTTTCTTTTGAGAAATCAGCTGACAGTCTGATGGGAACTCCTTTGTAGGTAACTGTCTCCTTTCCTCTTGCTGCTTTTAAGATTCTCTTTTTATCTTTATCTTAGGTAATTTAATGATGATGTGCCTTGGTGTGTTCCTCTTTGTGTCTAATTTCTTTGGCACTTGCTGGGTTTCCTGGACTTCCTGGCAGTCTATTTCCTTTGCCGGATTGGAGAAGTATTCCTTCATTATTTGTTCAAATAAGTTTTCAATTTTTTTAGTCTTCCTCTTCTCCCTCTGGCACCTCTATGATTCAGATGTTGGAACATTTAAAGTTGTCCCAGGGGTTCCTAAGCCTCTCCTCATTTTTCTGAATTCTTATTTCTTCATTCTGTTCTGGTTGAATGTTTATTTCCTCTTTCTGGTCCAAAATGTTGATTTTTTTCCCTTTCACTGTTGCTTCCCTGTACATTTTCCTTTATTTCACTTTGCATAGCCTTCGCTTCTTCCTCTGTTCTGCAAACATACTCAACCATTTCTGTGAGCATCCTGATTACTAGTGTTTTGAACTGTGCATCTGATAGATTGGTTTTCTCTTCATTGCTTAGTTCTGTTTTTGGAGCTTTGATCTGTTCTTTCTTTCATTTGGACAATATTTTTTTTTTTGTCTTGGTGCACCTGTTACATTGTAAGGGGTGGATCCTCAGGTATTCACCAGGGTGGGGCAACCCAAGTTATTGCATTGTGGCAGTGGCTGTGGGGGAGGGGTCAGAGAGGGAGCAGTGCCACTTTCTCATCTCTCAACTGGCTGTTAGTCACTTGTCCCACTGCCCCCAAGTAAATTGTGCTCTTGTCAGGTAGATTCCCGGGTGGGTGGGTTTATGTGCATTCTAGGACCCTGTGGGTCTCTCTAATGAACTCTCCTGTGAAGCTTGGCATCTCTTCCACTGCTGCAACCCCTATAGGTCTTTACTGTTAGAGGTTTTGAGGCTTTCTTTTCTTGTGCTGGAACCCTGCTTTGCATGGTCTGTCTCACTCCCAAGTTGCTCCTACTGGCTTATCCACAGGCAAATGTGGGTCTGCCTGGTATATCAGCCACTGCCTCACCCACCCAATCTGCTACCTTGTCACATAGCTCTGTCCTGGCTGCCCATCTCTGGCCCTCCTACCAGTCTGGATGAATGTTTCTTCTTTAACTCCTTGGATATTGGACTTCCATACAGTTCAATTTTCTGGCCGTTCTGATTGGTTTTTGTTTTTAAATTTGTTGTTGTCCTTCTTTGGGTTGTGCAAAGAAGGAAAGTGTATCTACCTATGCCTCCATCTTAGATAATGTTTTTCTGTTCAAGTGTTTATTTTGGGTCTTTTTAAAATTACAGTCTTATACCCCTGCATTACTCTCCTTAACCCTTTTCTGTGCTTTATTTTTCGCCATAATACTTACAACATTCTTTATATATGTTATTTACTTATTTTCTTTCTTGCGTTTCTCCTCCTACGAGAATGTAAAGGAGTTCCATGAGAATAGAAATTTCCATTTGTTTTATTCACTGATCTATATCTCCAAAGACTAGAACAGTGCCTGGGATATAGTAGGAGCTCAAAAAAATATTTGTTGAATGAGTATGTGGTCCATAAGGGTAGAGGCAATGATGAAACCTGCCAGATCAGATTCAGGAGGGAGGACCTTGTAGAGCATAATATGAAATAAGATTGGAGGGCATTCATTATGGCCAGATTATAGAGTAGACTATGTTGAGGTGAGTTTTAGGGGTTCTGTACAATTGGAACATACATTATTTATAAAGATGGGCAAAATTATACCTATAATTCATTTGCTATCTTGGAGGCATTAGGAAATAGCAGAAAGAACTCTAGTTTTGGAATTGAAGTCCTTATTTTTTTGGACTATAAAACGCCCCCCCCCCCCATTTGGGAGGAATAATGCTTGTTAATGCTGCTGTTGAGTTCTGTTTACATTTACATTGGTAAAATATTATGTTATTAAATATTTTAGCACATTTTTTGCTTCAAAATTTTTTTCCTATTTTCCTCCTCTAAAACCTAGGTGCATCTTATGGTCCGAAAAATGCAGTATATAATTTTGAACCCTAGTTCTCAGTTTATGTAACCAGACCAGTTTTGTGACCTTGGGCAAGTTATTAGAAGATCTAGTGTTCTCAGCTGTAGGATGGTGTTAATAATCTCTACCTCGTAATGTTGAAGAGATAATGTTGTAAGTAAAATCCTTAGTACAAAGTGGATATTCAATAAGTATTTCTTATCCTGCACTGATTGGTTTGAAACTATTATCTCTAAACATACTAAAATGCACTTTTTCTGTTTGGGGAAAATTACTTAGAATAATAGGAAGAAGCAAAGAACATTGGGGTAATGTATTTAAACTGTATTTCAGAAAAAATAGCTACTGAATATGAGTAAAGATGAAAAGGAAGATACTATATTTGGATGTTTCACAGTCATGAAAATACCCACAGAAATAACCAGTAAGTTTTCACTTCTTCAAAATGGTTTAAAAACTTGAGTTAATTATAGGAAAGAGAAAAATTCCCTTATTATGCCAGTGTCACTAATAATATGCCTTCCAAAAGTACCACACCAAAGGGAAGCCACTGGGGTCTGGGGGAGAATTGGCGTTTCCTGAGTGGTGAGGTCCTCATTGATGTTCCCTTCTGGGGAGGAATGCCATGTTGACATGAACATGGAACACTAACAAGACCCTCTAAACATAATTTTTTTTAAAGATTTTATTTATTTTTAGAGAGAGGGGAATGGAGGGAGAAAAAGAGGAGAGAAATATCGATGTGTGAGAGAAACATTGAGCCAGTTGCCTCTTGTATGCACCTTGACTGGGGATCAAACCCGCAACCCAGGTATGTGCTCTGACTGGGAATCGAACCTGCAACCTTTCAGTTTGCAGGTAAACACTCAATCCATTGAACCACACCAGCCAGAGATGCACATAAATTTTTAATATTAAATTTCATACTTGTTAAGGATCAACCAAGGAAGCATTGTCCTGGAAAAGCCTTGTGCATTTTCTCTATAACTGGCTGTTAAAGATATTATCCTGTCTTGCTAATTGAACCTTGGTAAAGGTTCATGTGACATATTTGTTTTAGAATTAGGATTAAGCAAACATTTATTTCTCTTAACTGGTTTATTTCCTTTTATCAAAATGATGCAAATCAAATAGCACACAATGTTTTCTTTCTGTTTCAGTTGTCACGGAACCCAAAACACCATGTCATGCTTGAAGACAGTAACAAAAAGTTGAGGAGAACCACTTAATTCATCCTCTTTATAGTTTAGTATTATTGGTTTCTACTTTAATTGGCTTGCTTGCTGTAGGGTACCGTAAAGGTTTTATAAAACAACCAGATTGTACCTGAGGCTGATCTATACAGTTTTAGCATGTAACTAATTTCACATTTCCCAGCATTTTGTAAATATGTACTATTTTTACATACACCACATTAAGAATTTAGATTCTGAATTCTAAACCATGAGCTCTTATAAGATGTACAACACACAAGTGAACAGCAGTGAAAATGCACAAACTTCTATGTTTTGAACATGAGTAATTCTCAAAAACATAATATTGAAAAAAGGTAGATGCAGCAAAATCCATCTAGTAAACATGGCAGACAATGCTACTTGCCCCCCAGTATCTGCTTTGTATTTCTTCTACAGTAATGAAATTTTAGAAGGAGAAATGTTTTGATGTAAAGAAGACTTTCTTCTTTCTTGCAGCCAGATATGACCATGTGACCAGATGGGGTCACAGAACTGGGAAACAGATCTGGGAAAACAGATGCTTTTTAGTTTGATGCTAAGACCTGTGGCACAGATGTTGCCAGAAAAGACTTGCAGGCTGCAAGACCCACACAGTTAGCATGTACCTTGGCTCAGACTTTAGCAATGACATTGATGGCCCCTAAGCTGAATTTGTCAGCAGCTTGAGTGACTCTCTCAGGGCTATGCTCATGTTAATCAGGCTTAGAGACCCCAAACCTAAACCTGAGTGCCAGTTTATTAATGTAGGATAAGAGAATTTACTGTTAAACATAGCAGAATGTATATTTAGGCATTGTATAGATTAAGAATGTATAGATTAGAGCATTTTCTCTGTGTAGATGAGGAGCAGGGAACCTTGGGTTGTCAGAAGGTTGCTTAGAGAGGATAATACGAACAGAGGCAATTGGTTGTGATATGCTCACATGTAGACTGGAAAAGGTGGATGGATCCATCTCCTTGGCAGGGATAGGTTTGTCCCTTCTCCACTGTTGGCCCAGATAAGGCACTGTATCCTTTCAGTCAGCCAGTGGTTACATGGATGGTCTCACCATCTGATTTTGGGAGGTTTGCTTTTCTTCCTCTTTTTCACAGGATTTTTTCCAAACTGGTACCATAGAATGATCTGGATTTCCCCTAGATGAATCTCAGGTACATTCCAGGTGGGTCACTTGCAGTTAGGGGATTCCCCAGCTCTTTAGGGTCACAAATAGCTAATCCTCTGGTTTACCCCCACAATTTGACAATCACATCTTCATATGGCAAATTTTCTGGTCAACCCTGAAGAAAACGTTCATTCTATTACCTTTAAATCTATGGAGATCCTCACTACTGCTCCCTTATTCCAGGTACATTTCATGATACTTTTAGTAGTATTTTTGAATGAGGCTCTTCCCATCACATACAGGGATTTTCTGTCTGCCCAGGTGTCATCCCTTCTTTCACTCAATTTGCTTAAACATGGAGTTACCAAAGGGCCAGTCCTTGTCTTGATAACTTTCTTTCACTCTCGTCTATGGTTTCAGATATCATTTTTACATAGCTGGCTTACAGGTCTTCATTTTAAGTCCTATATGTAATTTCTACAACACAGTTTTGAAACTCAGTACTTTTGAAAATCATTTTTTCAATAAGATAGTACACCATAGTACAAAATTTAAAAGTTCCAGGAGGAGACAACTGAAAAATAGGCCTCCCTTCATCCCTGGACAGAAACATGTCCCATTCTCTTCCTTGGAAGCAAATGGTGTCATCATTTGGGCCATTTCCCCCTGAAGGTCTTATGCTGTGAAATGAGTGTATGTGATAACATAGCACCTTCTGTTTTTAATGCCAGCTTTGCTACTGGACATTCTCACTTCTGTAAATGGTACCCATATGTTACTAGCCACCTAACCTCAAAGCCTTGGTGTTTTCGTTTACTTCTCTTTGTTTTTTCCTTGTTTATATCTTAATCGCCATATTCCATGAATTTATTCATGCTGTATTTTCCTTATTGTTACACTAGATTGCTGTCAGCACCCAGCTAGATGGTGAAGTGACCTTCCTGCCCACACAGCATTCAACTGCCTGATTACTTACTGAGATCTGTAAGCCCCCACTGCTATAATATAACTAGGAGGATGGTTGATGAATTCTGTATCCAACGCTTTTTTTTCTTTTCTACAATTCACCTTCAATTGGACTATGGGCTCTCAGGGCACAGAAATCACTGTGCAGTATATGTGGTATATGCCCTTTAGTGGTTTACATAGTCTTATACATAGAGTGGGTTCTCAACATATATTTGTCACATGATGAGATGAACAGTGTTTTTTGTTGTTGTTGTTAGTTTAAGTCAGGGGTCCCCAACCTTGGGCCACAGACCTGTACTGGTTAGGGCCTGTTAGGGAACTGGGCTGCACAGCAGGAGGTGAGCTTGCATGTAATGCGCTTGAATCATCCCGAAATCATACCCTCCCCTCCCCTCCCCCCAACCTCACCCTTGGAAAATTGTCTTCCATTAAAACTGTCCATGGTGCCAAAAATGTTGGGTACATCAAAATGTGGACTTTTTGTTTTTATTTTTTTATTTTTTGTATGTTATATGTATTATATACTCTATTATTTTTTCCTTATTTTTTATTTTAATTGTTATTCAAGTACAGTTTTCTGTCTTTTACTCCCGTCCCAGTCCACCCCCGCCAGTGCTCCCCACCTCCCTCCCATTTCCACCCCCCTTAGTTATTGTCCATGTGTCCTTTGTACTTGTTCCTATAATCCCTTCCCTTTTTCCCCTGAAATTCCCTCCCCTCTCCCCTCTGGTTACTGTCATCCCATTTTCTATTTCAATGTCTTTGGTTATATTTTGCTTGCTTGTTTGTTTTGTTGCTTAGGCTCCTCTTAAAGGTGAGATCATATGGTATTTGTCTTTCACTGCCTGGCTTATTTCACTTAGCATAATGCTTTCCAGTTCCATTCATGCTGTTGCATAGGGTAGGAGCTCCTTCTTTCTTTC